>WSFP011425745.1:0-22328 GCA_009831015.1 Picea engelmannii
CTTTTTCTTTAGACTTTGGATCATCTTGTCCTTTTCATCCAAAGAATGTTTCAACCCCTGGGGACCTTCAGACTCTAGTTTTTTCACCTGTGTCATCCAGGCTTTGCTGGACACTTTTTCCTGTTTCAGTTGTCCATCTAGTTTTGATGCATATGTTGTTAACCTTACAACTTTTAATGTCAAGCTCAGATAATCAGATTATAACATGTCACTGAAATTCCTATGAAATTTTACCTCGTCGAGGGCAACAATGTTTTCATAGTGAATTTTGATCTCGGAGACCTTATCATCATCAACTACTGCAATGTTAAATGTATTTTTCTCCACATCCCTGACTGAGAGTAAGGAAGCCTTATGCTGAGAATTCCTTTCTACTTCAGGTAAAAGATCTCTTATTTCACTGTTTCCCATACTTCCTTTCATAGCATACTGATTCATTAAATATCCCTTGGACTGATACACTGCCCCAGGTGTCTGGCCAAATATGTATTTCCTGCTGCTGAAGACCTTTGTGCTGCTTTCGTTTTGTGGCCTGCCTTCTGTACTAGTTTCTTCGTTCTTGGCTGTATCCTCTACCATTTCCATGCATGTTTTCCCTTTGATCTCTTCTTCTTCCAGGTCAACCACTTGAGATGATGATGTGATTTTCATCCTTTTGAGAGTGTCTTCCTAGCTACTGGTATCTATTGTTTCTGAACTACTCCTCTTATTGTAAACACTCATTTTAGGAGATTTGATAACCAACTTAGGGGAAGGTTTCCGTGATGGGCTCGACTGAGGAGATGGTTTTGTTTGTTTTGTTTGATCTTCTTTTATGGTGACCTCCATTCCCGCACAGGTCTCTAGATTGGTCAACTCATCAAATCCTTCGACATGTTCATGTTCATAATGACCTTGTCTACTGGCCAATCTTCTCTTTGATATGATCTGATGGGGATCATATCTTCTCCCTTGAAACTATGTGAAACCAAATTCACTTAGCTTGGATTTAATTTGGGGCAAACATGACTTACTCTTTACCATGAAGGGACCTACCATGAAAGGAAATTTTAGATTAGAAGCCTTGTGTGCTTTCAGAAAATGTTCAGTCTTTGAGATAATTCTTTGGCTTATGAATTCCAAAGCGAAGACCCTGGGCGTCAGAAAAACTGGTAAAATATAAAGTCCTTCCTGGTATCCATATACCCAAATCACAGTAAATTGTGTGAACAACACCCAATATCCTACCAAGCTTTCTGGATTTGGCTGTAGTGAGATTTTCATCTCTTCCAGAACTCTCGGTAGATCTGAACCAAAAATGAGATTGTATACCCTAGACATAATCTTGTTGATGAAGATGAGTATGGTGATCCTTTTGGACTCAGTCGAAATAAAAGTTGTCTCAAGAAATTCGGTTTTGTTGAACTCCAGAAACATCCTCAGCAAGTGAGTGTAGTATCTGAAGTGTCTCAACGAGATGAAGTTGACTAGCTATTGATGTATATTCTCTGCAATAAATTTGTCAAAACTGACATGGACTAACTGACCAGACAGAAAACAAACCAACAGGAAACCTAACATGACTTCTACCACAAACTTTTCATTGTCTAACCCTAAAATTTGACTTAGCAGGGAACAAGTCCACTGGACTTTGACAATCATGATGCTTACACTGGCAAGTAACGACAGATTCTCTGAATGATGTTCAGGCTTGAATATGGTCTGTAGAAATAAGGTTTTAACTTCGGGCAGACACTCTCTATAAATTGTGATCATTCTCTGTTCCTCGAAGGGCTCTGACACTGTGGGGGAGGCGTCTGGTACACTAAGAGCATGCCAGAGTGATGGACTGTCTACTTTACACAGAACTTCATCCTAATTTATTTAAAATGACTCTTTCTCCCTGAGAATATCGCTCTGCACACCAGCTTACAAATTCGGGGAATGGAAAGACCATTTCTACGACGTAAGGGATGATGGAGGCTTGAGATGCTTTGAGGAAAGGTATGCGCATTCCAACATTGTCCAACAAATTTGATCTAGACACGGAAATGGGTGAGATTGTTATATCTGTGTCAAAAATGTCAAAATATCTGTTAATTAGGGCTTCCTCCCTGGAGGATATCTCTTGTTCATTCACGGATAAAACGACAGGATTGGCAGCCATGGTGAAGAATACCTATCAAGCGGCGAATAACGCGAGTCTAGTTCGGTTTTGATCTTTGAAATTCGACTGGAAGCTTTGCGCCAAGTTTTCGAATGTTCAAAGGCTTCGAATTATCATAGAATAATGACGAGGGTTCCTCCTTTTATAGGTATCTATTAGCATCATGGGTTGGAGAAAATGGTTTCAAGTGAACCACTTTTCACCCCGACGTATCTCTGAGGGTGCCACACATCCATGATTTAAACCACGGTAGTTTTCCTCGGCTTTCCCTCTATCTATTAATTTTTGTGTAGTTTTCCCCGGCTTTGGTATCGGGGGGTTGGAGGAAGTGGTATTAGTCGGAATGATTTTTCCCCCGCTGTACCTCTACGGGCACCACACATATCGCAATGAAACCGTGACTGTTTTCCCCAGCCTACCCTCGACCGCTTAAGCTTCGCGTTAGTTAAATCTCTGATACGCGCCTTAGTCGTTGCTCCGGGCCGCTTTCAGGATCGACGGTCCGCCGAGTCTTGCTCTTTGCATCTTCGCTATTTTGTCTTTATGTCTCCAGATATAGCGGGACCCTTTGATCTATCATATCTCTATGGCTATATAACCCTTCAATTAACTCTTTAAGCTTGGATTCCAACCATAAAATATTATGGTGATAACAGACCCTAACGTTCCCTCCCCCTTATAAAGCATTGTTGTCCTCAAGGTTGGAGATGAGGAAATTGTTGAAGGATCTTTATTGGTTCCCATGTGGCATCCTCAAGATGTGTATCATTACCTTTAGTGAAGGCACTGTTCTCTTTTGTTGAGGATGACCTTAGGGTGATACCAAACATAAGCTTCTTTGTCCAATTCCAGATGACTAGTTTGAATATGGCAATTAGTTCCAACAACTTTCTTTATGTAGGAGACATGAAATATTGGATGAATTTAAAGTTGCTAGGAATCTCAAATTCGTAATCCATAAAACTTGGGAGAAATCCTTTGGTGGTGGTTGTATTTGAGTGAGGTCTTCTTATGAGGCTACAGATACAGGAAAACGTGATCCCCCTCATAAAAATAGTGTTCAAAATGGTGTTGATTAGCATGTTTATTCATTCGGCTTTGAGACATTACCATATTATCCTTGAGAATGTGAAGAGTGCAGGATTGAGCTATGATGGATTTGTCTACCTCCTACACCTTAGAGACTATTGGTAAGTAGGAAAGTACTGATGAGGGGTTTTAGCCATAGCAAACCTAAAAGGGAGTCATTTGAGTGGCACCATCATAAGTTTTATTATATCACCATTTGGATAGGGGTAACCACCGTACCCATTGGGATTGTCTCCCTAAAGTAAATCATTGAAAATACACTTTGGAATTTTTGGCAACTTCATTATAACCATTATTTTGGGGGTGATATGCAGTGTTGAGATTCAATTGAGTAACTTGGAGCTAAAACAACTCTTTCCAGAAATTGCTAGTGAAGGTTGGGTCATGGTCCATCAAAATCAAGTGTGGCATGCCATGGAGTTTAAATATATTATCCATGAATACTTGATCCATTGTAGAGGCCTTGAAGGGGTGTTGTAGAGCACAAAAATGAGCATATTTGGAAAGGTGATCAACCACAACCATGGTTATATATTTATTGCTAGATTTTGGTAACCTCACAATGAAGTCCATAAAAATGTTAGTCCATACAAATGGAAGAATAGGTAAAGGTCGTAGTTCGACTGGAGGCTTCACCTTCTCTCCCTTGTGTTGTTGGAAAATGTCACACTCTGCCACAAAGGTGCAAATTTCCTTCTTCATTCCTTGCCAGAAAAATGAATGTTTGATCTTATTGTATGTTTTATGAAACCCTGAATGATCTGTCGTGGGAGAGGAATGTAGTTCAAATAATACATGTGATTTAAATGATGACTGAGTGTTCAAATAAATATTCCCCTTATACCAAATCTCTTCATTTTTCTAAGTGTATCCCCAATATGATTGAGGTTTCATTTGACGTTGTTGGATCATGCTAGTGATATTGGAATATATTAACCATCATTTGAGGACATCATTCAACTAGTTTGCTACTATGAAGGAGAGTGAAAAGAGGGACCCTTCATCTTCCTACTTTCGAGAGAGAGCATTTGTAACCACATTCCACTTTCCCTTCTTATAAATTATCTCAGAGTCATATCCCAACATTTTGGTGACCCATTTTTGTTGCTCTGGGAAGAAATCCTTTGCTCTAGGAAGTATTTTAGGCAATGATGATTGGTTTTAATTCAGAAATGTTTCCCGAGTAGGTAGGATGCCAAATATCCAAAACATGCAATATAGCCATCATGTCCTTTTTATAAGTTGATTTTCCCAAGTGCCTCTCACATAGTCATTTGCAAGTAAAATCCAACGATCATCTCTCTTGCATGAGTACTACTCTAATGCCTTTGCCTAAGGCATCACATTACAAGAAAAATGTCTCAGTGAAGTCAAGTAGAGTGGGTGTTGGGGTTGTACACATAGAATTCTTCAACTCCGGGAGGGCTCATTCTATGACATCATTCCAAATGAAAGCATTTTTTTAGAAAGGATATGAGGGGAGCTACAACATTACCTCAGTTCCTTATCAACTTTATGTAATAACCAGGGAGACCAAGAAAACCTCTTAAAATTTTAAGAGTTTTTGGGCTAGGCCAATTATTCATTGCTTCAATTTTCTTTGAATCCACATGCACACCATCATGACTAATAATATGGCCCAAATATTCCACTTCAGAGATACCAAAGGCACATTTGGACTACCTGAGAAAGATTCAATGATCAACAAGTATTTGTAAGACTTGATCCACTTGGGTGACATGCGCTTACCAAGTTTTACATCCTATAGATTAGTAGGGGAATGTCTTCAACATATGGATGAAGGACCTCTAGGGATACAAGTTTAGCTTCATCATAAAAAATGTCCTTGAAATTTTCATAAAGAGTGTTTTCTCCTTACATTTATGCGGGGGAATATTTATCATCACAATTTTTTTTCAATGGAATACACATCCTAGGAAGCCATCTAGGTACTTCTCCTCATTTCGAGGATGGTATAGGAGGTAAATCAACCAATTGCATTTTTTACAACCTAACCTGATAGGGACATTGAGTGAGGCCCAATACTATCTATAGAGGTAGGAAGCATAAGGAATTGACCCTGTGACCTCTTGCTTGTAAATCACAACACTCAACCACCCAAGCTAACCTGTCGAGCTATCGTCACAGTTGTAGCAAAGACCTTTAAGTTGGATTTTCACAATTTCAACTTGAGTTAATTTGTGGATCTTGAGAGGTGGAGAAGATGGAGAGGGATTGGTGGGGGGAGGGGGGAAATAGTGGGATGTGGATGGGAATAAATGGGGTCTTTTTAATTTGAGCATTCAACACCTTTTTGGATTCCTGATCTCTTTGGAGGCTTCCAACCAAGTAGTAGGATGAGCCATTAAGACTTGTACATGTCTCTCTTCTTTCAGACCAGTAAAAAAGCATTCCTTGAAAATGTATCGAACATGCCTTCGATGCATATGACCAACTGGTCAAAAGTGGATATGAAATCTTGGATTGTACCATATTGTTTAATCTTAGGGAATCATCCAAAATAATAAGTGTATGTTTTAAGGTGTTAATAAAGGTCTAAGATAAATTGTTTCTAAGCAATATAACCCCCATGGGAATTCTTATGACATTGCCACCATTGCCAACATTTAGGTTCCAAATCTAAGACACCATCACGAAGCTCCATCAATTCATCTGTGATACCATGCATGGAAAAATAATGTTCCATCTAAGTGACCCATCTTGTGTGGTCGAACCCATCAAATTTTTTGAGATCGACTTTAGGAAGTTTGTACCACATGTTATTTATCTAGTCACAAATAAGTATGCTGGAGTGATTCCCATTGGGATTGAATGATTCAACCCCTTCCTTTTGGGGAGGATAGTCTAGTCATTGATTGCCCAAGGATTTTGAAGTGAGGATCTGATTCTGCATTGCAATGAGTTTGGGCATCTGGTCGAGTAGTGACTCCAAGTTGGCTATCTTGTCATGGATGTCATCAAGATTTTACTGAGCATAGGAGTGGTTGTAGTCTATCTTTTGTTGTAACTGATCATCACACATAGTTTCCAAAGTGGATATTTTGTTGGAGAGATCTATTCCTTGAGTGGTAGCCATAGAGATGTGGGTCCACAAAAAGGGTTACTAGAGAGTGGTACCAATGATGTCAACATTGTGGCTTGGGTATTTTGAGATAGATGTCCGGTAGTGGTGTGGTCAGGTCCACAAAAAATACTTACTAGAGAGTGGTACCATGGTGATCAGTTCAATGCATGGCTTCTGTTGAGATAGGTCTCAAATAAGGGTGTAGGTGGGACCTATATTTCTTTTTTATTATGGTACTCTTGGCGGAGTTATACTTCTTCTTGAATAATATTGCGCTAAAGAACTTCCCAATTTCTCAATATGACAATTTATGTAGGAATTTCACGGACTAGCAAGAGAAGACAAGGTTTACAGGGTCCAGAGGGCAAGGGACTACTAGGTACTATAACTCTCTAATATATGTGCAGGGTCTAACAACATTACTTAGCCCAATCTCTCAAGGAACCAACTAACAAAGCTTAATTGTAATCTAAACCATACCACCCAATTATCTAGGTACTAGAGAGTGATATTTTTAGTGTTGTTCTCGATGCACTATATCAAAAAGGCGATCGATTGGCTTATCTAAAGCTAGTTTCAAGTAACCTAGGGGACCCTTGATATACCTCAAGGTATGTGAAAGTGATATGATGTGATGCTACTCAAAGGGGTAAGAACATAGGTCACAAGGGTGTCTAATCCAGAATCGGATCCAGGAGCTTGATGGGGCTCAGAAAGGCCTTAAAATAAAAGTTATAAGAATAGATTCAAATGGATGTATACGTAGGCCTCGTTGATATGAACCCAACACAACTTGAACGAGCTCAAATGGATGCCGTATGCTCCTGATATCGCATTCTGTTCGTTTCACCAAACATGCCAAAAGTTAACTAGGTCAGAGTCAACGCTGATGTCAGCATGTACGACAAGTGACATCAGCATGAAATCATGATGATGTCATCATGCTGGCGTGGAATCACTAGGAGGTGACATGTGTCACCCATTTTCATCATTTTCAGGTTGAGTTGGCAAAGTACGAATTTGACATGTGTCATCGTATGGATGACACATGGCAGTACGTATAGTGACGTGGCCCTACGACAACTGGACACATCGCATACAAATGATAAGCTAGGCAGGTGACTAGGTGTACAACTTATTGACATGTCAAAGAGCTGGGCAAGTGACTAGGCATATAGATTGGTGATGTGGGCCAATCCTGGATCGCCACGTGGCCCAATTAGGTGGTGCCACATGGCACCCTACGGATTCCCAATGACAAATGGGTAAAAAGTTTGTTAGGTCGGGAGGTTTGAACCTCTGACCTCCCCGGGTGCCAACGCCTTAACCACTAGGCGCTAACCAAATGGGCTACACATGTTTCTTGTTGAAACTTCGATGCTTTATTGTTTTGAGTTGACAGTTGCAGAGAATTGGGGGTTAGCCCCGGTTGATGAGGGCCAACCCTGACCGACCGGGGACTTAACACTTGGAGCTACCATTGTGGATGGCATGTGGAGGTATGGGGGCTAGCCACATGGGCCATGCTATGCGACCGGGGGCCTAGAGACCAGAGGCCAGCACACATGTATGTTAGCGCCTAGCCTGAGAGCACGTGGAGTGCGCCCATAGGACCAGGGGCTAGCGCAATAGGGGGTTGCACCCTATTCAAGGGCATAATGTGGATTTTAACACTATAATATGGATTTATTAATGATTTTTTAGTAGATTTGAGGGATTTTGGTCTTTTTTGGGGGATATTGGGCCCTTTTTGAGGCCAAATCTTGGGGGAAGTTGGGAGATGGTTACCAACTTCAGATATATATAAACCGGGCCTTCTTGAGGCCATGAGAGGATATTAAGAGCAGGTTTATGCTGAATATTTGTCAAGCCAAAGCCATTTTTATGCAGGTAAGCTGTTGAGGAGCGCACCTTTGTGGGCCATTTCTGGGAGTTCTGGTCATTCGATTTGAGTGTCGTTTCTTCTGTTGGGTTCTTAAGATCTGGTAGAACAAGACCAGATCAGTTTTGTAACATTTTTGGCACTATTTTGATGCACTTATTGAGCTTTGAACATAAATAAGAAAGCCTCACCCACTGAGACAAAGGCCCAGAGATGTAGGCGAGATTGCCGAACTCTGTTATCACATTGGTGTTATGGTTTGTTGTTGTTATATGCTTCATTTCAGTTCTGTACATGTTTATATGGCTATGATATATTCTCATATCTTCTTCCTCTTTCATTAATATTCCTAATTGGTTAAATAACACATGCATTAATAACTCAACCATAGTCATGTAAAAGATCTTTTTTGGATAAAATGGTATCAGAGCTAGTTGACATTTGGATTTGAGTTTTGCATGTTAACCAGGGAAAAGCTAATTCGTGGTGAAGGCAAGCTTGTTGAAGAGAATCCGTTGATTGGATTGAGAAAGAGAACTTCTCAAAGCGAGAGGATGGCATCAAAAGAGGGACTTTCTCAGGATGAGAAAGAGTTTCGAAAAACTTTCTTTTCTATGTCGGAGATGATGAAGGGTTTGTACGATGATTACTTGGAACGTAAGAAACCAAATATGGGTGAATCTTCAAAGGGAAAAAGTGAAGAAGGAGAGGATCCTCCTCAAATTCCTCCTTCACCTCCATCATCACCTCCTTCTTCTTCAAGTTCAAGTTCTAAATCCAATGCAAAGAAACATGTTCATAAACATAATAATGAAATGCCTTTATTAAAACTTGATGTTAAATTCAAATTACCCATGTATGATGGTGAAGTTAATGCAGAGAGACTTTACAATTGGGTCGGACAGATGGAGGTTTATTGCAGTGTGCAACATATCAAGGAAGAGGAAACTCAGATCAAGTTGGCATCCCTTAGAATTGTAGGCACAACACTCATCTGGTGGCAAAGCAAGTTGTAAAATGGCACGCAACAAGTGGGTAATGTATTTCCATCATGGAAAAATTTCATTTTTGCACTTAGAAATCAATTCTATCCCTTGGGTTATAAAGAGAAAGCATTAATTGAATGGAAAGCTTTAAAACTAAGAAAAGGACAAACAATGCAAGAATACACAGATGGCTTTCGTAAAATGGCATTGATGTTAGATATTCCTTTACATACCCAAGAAACTCTTATGAAGTATATAGGAGGTTTACCTGCACATATTAGAAACACTGTATTCATGTTTGGACCCACTAACGTTGATGAGGTTTCTGTTCAAGCGACATACATTGAAGCAGGGAAAATAGGTGTTGGTGTATCGAGGGAATCATATTCAAGGAAAGAGGACAAAAGGAAATGGCATGGCAAGAATTAAAGTTCAGTAGCGAGAAAGGAAGAGAAGCCCTCTTGCAAGCATTGCAATAAATAAGGGCATGATGAGGACCGATGTTGGAAATTGCACCCCAAGAAGAGACCAAAGTGGTTCAAGGAAAATAAAGGGAGGCAAACAGTTGCATCGACAACATGACCAATAGACTTGGGATCAGATTCAAGTGATGAATATAAGGTCTCATTGGTTGGTATGACAGGTAAAATTGGTGAAGTAATTGATTGTAGAAGTAACTTGTTTCATATAAGGGTCATCATGCGACACACTAATATAGACACATTAATCGATAGTGGATCTCAATCTAACCTAATTTAAGAGGAATTGGTTAAGTAGTTGTGTTAAAAACATATATACATCATAAGGCTTACACACTTAAATGGATAAGCAACCATCATCAAATGCACATAACAAAACAGTGCACAATAAAATTTGCTATTTCATCTAAGTATGTGGACGAGGTAACATGTGATGTAGTGACACTAAGTGAATGTGGAATGGTCTTAGGTAGTCCATACTTATATGATCGTAAAGCAATCTTCTACATGACAAAGAATCAATATCAATTAACCAAAGCAGGTCAATATTATGTGGTTCATGCCCATCATGTAAAGGCAAATAAAACTCTTCAAACAAGGGAACAATTAAAGAAGACAGTTCGAGCAAACAACAAACCTATAATTGTTTCAAATCAAGTAATAAATATTAAGAAAGAACGGGAGATGATTGTTGAATGGAAAATCAATCACAGTTTGCTTCAAGATAAGCTCACGTCGTGCAAATACTACAAACATATCAGCTCATTTGTAGTCGTATTTTTGATGCTATCATTAGTAATGTTGTTTACATGGATGATAGAGGATTCAATAATATGTGACAGGGTACAAATGGATAACGATATGTTGTCAGTTGTCATGATTGTGTTACAATTGATCTTGATGAGATAGGTGCATAGAACAGAGTTTAGAGACAGAGGACAAGCCAGGTGGCCTATCCCGAGCTTGTTGACTGGTCAGTAACCTTTTGGGGACCAAAAGGTCCTTTAGTGGGGAGGTGTGATCCAGAATCGGATCCAGGAGTTTGATGGGGCTCAGAAAGGCCTAAAAATCAAATTTCTTAGAATGGCTTCAAAACAGATGTATGGCTAGGCCTCATTGAGACGAACCCAACACAACTTGAACGGGCTCAAACAAACGTCGTATGCTTCTGATATCACGTTCTATTTGTTTTTCCAAACAAGCAAAAAGTCAACCAAGTCAAAGTCAACGTTGACGTCAACATGTATGACATGTGACATCAACATGACATCATCATGCTGACATGGCATCACCAGGAGGTGACATGTGTCACCCATTTTCATCATTTTCAGGCTGAGTTGGCACTATACGGATTTGACATGTGTCACCGTACATATGACACGTGGTAGTCCATATAGTGATATGGACCTATGAAAACTGGACACATGGCGTATGGATGACAGCTGGGCAGGTGACTAGGCATACAACTTACTGACATGTCAGACAACTGGGCAAGTGACTAGGCGTACAGATTGGTGATGTGGGCCAATCCTGGATTGCCATGTGGCCCAATCAGGTGGTGCCACATGGCACCCTGCAGATGCCCAATGATAGCTGGCTAAAACGTTTGTTAGGCTTGGAGGTTCAAACCTTCGACCTCCTAGGGCGCCAACGCCTTAACCACTGGGCGCTAACCAAACGAGTTGCATGTGTTTCTTGTTGAAACCTTGACGCTTTATTGTTTTGAGTTGACAGTTGTGGAGAATTGGGGGTTAGCCCCGGTCGGCGGGGGCCATCCTTGATCAACCGAGGGCTTAACATTCAGAGCTACCACTGTGGAGGGCACGTGGAGGTATGGGGGTTGGCCACATGGGCCATGCTATGCGATCGGGGGCCTAGAGACCAGGGGCCAACACACAGGTATGTTAGCGCCTAGCCCGAGAGCACGTGGAGCGCGCCCATAGGACCAGGGGCTAGAGAAATAGGGGGAGTCACCCTATTCAAATGCATAATGTGGGTTTTAACATTATAATATGGATTTATTAATGATTTTTCAACAGATTTGAGGGATTTTGGTCTTTTTTGGGGGATATTGGGCCCTTTTTGAGGCCAGATCTCGGGTGGAAGTTGGGAGATGGTTACCAACTTCAGAACTATATAAACCAGGACTTCTTGAGGCCATGGGAGGAGATTCAGAGCAGGTTTATGCTGAATATTTTCCAAGCCAAAGCCATTTTTATGTAGGGAAGTTGTTGAGGAGCGCACCTTTGTGGGCCATTTCTGGGAGCTCCGATCATCCGATTTGAGTGTCGTTTCTTCTGTTGGGTTCTTGAGATCTGGTAGAACAAGACAAGATCAGTTTTGTAACCTTTTGGCACTACTATGATGTACTTATTGATATTTTAACAGAAATAAGAAAGCCTCACCCACTGAGACAAAGGCCCGGAGACGTAGGCAATATTGTTGAACTGCGTTATCACATTGGTCTTATGGTTTGCTGCTGTTATATGCTTCATTTCAGTTCTATACATGTTTATATGGCTGTGATATATTCTCATATATTCTTCCTCTTTCATTAAGCTTCCTAATTGGTTAAATAACACATGCATTAATAACTCAACCATAGTCGTGTAAAAGATCTTTTTCGGATCAGTGTCCAACCAGGTGAAACCACTTTTATGTCATATGTGTATTTGTCCCCAACAACAGATTTACTCATTGAATGATAGATCACTCTGTTATTTATAGATGTCAAATTATATCTATAACCTAAAAAAATCTCTAAAAATCTTAGCTTAGAAAAGTGCTAAGATACCACTCATGGTGTTCCTTATTAGAAAAATAAAAGATTTAGAGAAAAAAAAAATAGACTATAGCAAGATTTAGAGAGAAAATGACAAATTATAACAATAATAAGCAATTGTAGGAAAACCAAAATACAACAATTAGCAATTCCTTTATTGATGAAAGCAAGGTTGACTTGCCTCTTTAAGGGGAAACCTTTAGATGAAAATAGCTCCAATGACAATATTCTTTACAAGACATCCCATTACCTTGCTTCTACTTCTTTTTATAGTTTCTATCTAACCTCCTAAGAACTTTCTAGTATGTGGAACCTTTTTGTAAGCCTTCTTATAATTATTGCTTTCACACTATATCTACTACATAGATCTTATCTAATAAAGATGCTTGATGAGCCTCCAAACAATGGAACTTTGAGGCCCATTTTGAAGCTAATATGACCCCTTCCTATGGACTAAGACCTGCTATGTTTATGAAGGAATATGATTAATATAAACATCTTGGGATTTTTTCATTGACTATTATGAAATGATTGAATGTTGAGTTATATGATATGCCTTGGTTTAGTTTGTGATTTTGATGAACTTATGCATTCTTAAGGTTATGTTAATCATTTTCTCAAGTAGGTCGAATCCTAAGGATGGTCTTCATCAAATTAAACTTGAGACAAAAGGGGGATCATGCTCCCTCTCCAATCTCCAAAGGAGCCAAGCATTTAATGACTCAAGACACTCGACCAACAAGATTTTAACTCATTTCTTTGGTTGGGGGAATTCAAATTAAAGAGGGAATTTGATCCTTGAAACAAGGACCCCTGATTATAGGAATCTTAGAGACAAATTCCCTTCAATCAAAGACTAATTAAAGGGATAATTTATGAGTCTTTTTGTATAATTAGCAGTTAGGAGCTAGTAAGAGTTAGTTAATCTTTTCAATTTTTGCATCAAGAACTTTCTTTGTAGTTGGTGCATTCAAATGTTCAACTACTATTTGTTGTTATGAAGTGATTTTTTGAATGAAGAAGTTGTTTTGTCCGATTTCAAGTACTTAGTGGTTCTCTTAAGGGTCCATGTAAAGACCTTGAGCAAGGCCCACTCAAGGCTATAAAAGGAAACCTTCTTGCTATCATATTTAATTTATATAGTAATTTTTAGTTAGCTTTATTATTCTTATGTTGTTATGTGTCATTTCTACAAGTGGTTCATATCTTCTTATAACGATTCATGCAAGTCAGTTCAATAGGTTCAATTACTTCATGCATTTTCATTGTTAGATGATTTAATTATGTTTTTGCAACAATTTTAAGTATGTTATTCTATAAAGTTGATTTATTATATGGAATTTCATTTCCACTAATTTAATTCTTCACGTTCATTTTCTATTTATTGTATTTCAACATGTAAATCATGGGGCACCAAGCTCAGGCACACACACTTCCACCACATACTGAAACAACGGAAATTGAGCAGGAAGGGTGCTTAGTGCATTCGAAGAAACAAATTCTTCATATATGGGGAGAGTTGGGTTACTTGGGTGTATAACCTGCCAAGTGGAAACTCCACCAAAGTTACCTTGCGACACAAGTCAAATGACATATGGTTTGTTGAAGGGTTGAGGGGAATACTTCGACGCTCCACCAACAAAGGAAAATCGACTAAGGAATGAGGGGGTGCACTTAGGAGAGCCAACTTGAGTCACCTAAGGAGTGCGTGCACCCAAGACGACGAGTCAATTAGATGGATCGATGGGTCGACCAAATGATAGAATGAGGCATTCAATGGGTTGGTTGGGCAAGCCACCCGAATGCGCCCACATGAAGAGTCGGCCCAACCTTGTGAAGGGGAATGAATTGGTGAACCATTGGGTTGGATCTCCCATGGGAAAAGGGACACGACACTTGACATGGATCAATGCCTATAAAGGAACATGGGAACACAACCAAAGGAAGACAACTTGGAAGAGAGAAAGAAGAGCTTTGCAGTTCTAAGGAAGGTTGAGATGAAGAGGGGCGAGCTCCCTCAAGGAGCTAAGTCGCTTCACATGGGAGGACTTGTGCTGCCTTGAGGTGGATTCAGTGGAAAAAGTTGGGCGAACTTATTTTGGGATGGATTTTGGGGAAGTCTGGAAACATAGGTCTACTGGAGGCATGTGTGAAACAAAACCGAAATCTGTGAAGTCTGCATAAATGAAGAGGAAACAAGTATGAAGTTGAGGGCATGTATGAGGTGCACCGCAAGAGGTTGCAGAGATGATTGCGACAGATTCTTGGTGACGAATCTATGTATGAGTGTCTTGGTGAGGTAAGGCAAGTTGTTTGACTCTGCCTAAGTTGTAAATTGAGTCGGTAGTGCTCATGTTGTAATTGTTTCGCAATAAAAAAGACTTAGTCAGGTGTTAGTCATAGTTTGTGCTTCCCATGCTATATTTATGTTTCTTTTGTTTGTTCCACTGTTGTTCTCTTGGATTCTCATGTTCATAGATGTATGCTTAAATATGACTAAGTGTTAAAGTTGTTAACAAATCTCTAAGTATACATTATTTTCACTAGAGTAGGAGTGTGACTCATCGGTAGCCTAGAACAAAGTATGGGTATGCTCTAGGTGAAGAGGCGTAGTCTGGATGAAGTATCCTTGGTGTTGTTGCATGACCTCAAGAGGTGCATGATCGTAAGGCACACTGTGCAAACGTGACAAGTGGTATCAGAGCTTGTTCATTACTAATTTTTTAGAAGGGTTGGTGAACTTTTCACCACTATCTAAAAAATAGATGTTATCATAGAAAACTTTGAATGCAGTTTAGTGGGAATGTTCGCAGACTTGGTGAACATTTTGGTGCAACAAAATTGTTTATCACAGACTTTGCATCAGACCTATGACAAAGGTTTGGTTGAAATTGCAATGGAAGGTTGGTATGGGTGCACACCTTGCATATACTAAGAGAAGTGTTTGTGATGAGGCGAAGCACTTAGACAGAGTGGGTGATCACATAACTTGTTTCATAATTGATTGCAGAGACAATTTGGGTACAAACTTGATTGGGTTGATTCGCGATGGAAGTTCGTTGGGAGAAACAAACACTAGGGAAAGCAGATGAAAGTGGGATGTGTTGCACGACTTGTCGTAAATATAACAGCATAAGTGATCACAGAAGCGAAACACAGAGGGTGATCACAAATGGATAAGTTATGGGTTGTAGCAAGGTGAAGCACTTGGGTGTGTTGGACGACCTAGGGTGACCTAGAGCTACTTTGTTGTCGAAATTGGTTGAGCATGTTTCCATCACGATTCCTTCATGTAGTACATCACCAAGAACAATAGTTGAGTTGAGTTGGGTTGTTGGATGAATGGGTTGACTGCATTCTTTAGACGAGGTAGCTCTTTGCAAAGTTACAAAAGTCAGTTAGCAACAAAATGACTTGATAGTCGGGTGGTGGGTGCATGGTGCCTTAAAGTGAAAGTAGTCAAGGTGCAGATATGGAAAGAAATTGGAGATGAGTTCGGATGGTTTCGTGAATTTTGGGACTTAGACAGATTTCTAAAGTAGATGGATGGACTCAACCTTATAACGCAATGAAGGTTTTGCATACTTGTGGAGTTGTGGATGGTGATTGAGTAGAGTTCGTGTGGAGAGTCAATTGCTTGGGAAAGTAGAGGTCCAGTACAATAGACTTAGAAGATGGTTACATCGAATGATGTCATTGGAAATGTATGCTTGGTTTCAAGTTCTTTCATTTCCTAAGTGTTGTAGTGAGTTCTTTGAAGGGAAGTTGAATGACTTGGTGGTTCAAGTGCATTATGTTTCCATGGTGAAAACCGACAGACTTGAGGATGACTCAAGTGGTGTAGATTTGAAGAATTCTTCTATCCATTTGGAATGCCTTGATTGGGTGAATGTGTGGGAGAGATTGGGATGAACTACTTGGACGAGTCCTATGGTGGACTTAGGAATATTGTGATGTAGTCATGGAGGTGGCTGGAGGAAGCTGCCTAACTCTTTGATGAGGTTTGATGGACAGGTTGTTGTGTGAAGTCTGTACATCCCAAGTTTGAGAGGTTGGATGAAGCGCACCGATGTTTGGTGCCTTATCTAGATTGTTGATTCGGGCGGTGACTTGAAAAGTTGCGACAACAATGCCAGAGTTTGGCCGCTTGCAATAGGTGCAAGGAAATTTCATTCTAGGAGATGGATGGAGTTAGTAAGGAAGTCGACCAAGAATTATTGGTAGTCGACCTGAATGTGAAGAATGCAGACTAGGAGACTTTGGTGATGTTCACTCAACTTTGGCATGGGCCATTGGATGAGGTAGAGAACACCTTGGTGACTTTTAGAGGATTGTGTGATGACTTAGAGATCCAATGGGTTCATTTATTGAGGTTAGAAAAACTATTGGCTTGAACATGCTTAATGTGTGGAAGTTCTTTGAGGTGGCTCATTCTACTTGGAGCACTTTGGACAATTCGTTGGGACATTTGAGGAGTGGGGTGTGCTTCCCACACTCATCATAGATGTTGATTTGCAGAGATGTGACTTGAAAATACAAGGTGAGTTGAGGACTTGCCTTCATTTTGAGGATTGTGTGGACAAGCAGACATATTACAGTATGAAAATATTACTTGGGCATGGTTGTTTCTCTTTATTTGAGGAAACATGGTTGAGGGTGAAACTTAACCATTATAATGCATAGAGATTTAGATGCAGTGGCATGAACTTGTGATGAAGTAGTGGGGAAAAGGTAGTCTAGACGTGAAGTTCATGGTGCAACAATTGCTAACTGTGCCACGAGGTGGACATTGGAGTCAAGTTATCGTAGATGAATTTTTTTGGGGGTGACTCCATAGTGTACCAAGGTGAGGGGAGACCTTGCCTTAGTTTGATACTGTTGTGTGGATGAACCAAATTGCAGAAGGAAGTGAGAGTACAGACACATCGGTAGGTTCGAAGTGTTTCACTTAGTCATTGTGGAGGATCTCCCTGATGAAGATCAGACGATTACAACATTACTGAGGTAAGGATGGACACCTTCCTTAGTCTTTGGAGTTGTATGGAGTGAAAAATATGCAGACATAAAAGAATAAGTTCAGATATGGAGATGCACATTTCAAGAACTCAACATACAGTTGGAGTAGTTACCCAACTAGTGCAAGACTTGAGGCATGCAATGTGCAGAGACATGGAAGAGTTTGGTTGAAGTATGGGTGCAACATCAAGTTCAAAGAAGTTCACCACTTAGACATTTTTGAAGTTTTGGTTAAGGTTGAAACAGTAGTTGAGGTAGCAACAATAGTGAAATGGAGAGTGATCATCGTAGTGAGGTAGTGGCAGCTTAGGCATTGCAAAAAAAGTTGGGGAGGATATGCCTTTCCATCATAGCAGAAACTTTGGTTGCACACAACTTTGGGAAGAGGTCAGTGTGGATGGTTACATAGGTTGCATTTGATTGCATCATGAGTTGGAAACTTGGGGTTTCCACTTCACAAGGAGGCTTGGGGTTTCCACTTTGGCATAATTTGGGGTTTCTGGTTGGCACGAAACTTGGGGTTTCTAGCAAACTTAGTTTCAACAAAGGCACGAGTTCAGGCAGGGACTTGGAGATGACAGATTTTGTGGATATTTTCGAGGACAATAATAACTTGAGGTGGGGGAGGATGTAAGGCCTGGGGTACCAAGCCCAGTTGTGCGCACTTCCACCATAGACCAAAATGGAGGAAATTGAGAAGGAAAGATGCTCAGTGCATTCGAAGAAATGAAGTCTTCATATATGGGGAGAGTTTGGGTTCCTTGGGCATGCGACATGCCAAGGGGTGACTCCACCCAAGATTCCTTTCGACACAAGTCAATTGACGAACAATTTGATGAAGGGTCGAGGGAAAGACTTGGGCACTCCACCAATGAAGGAAAATCAACTAAGGCATGAGGGGACACACTTAGGAGAGCCAGCTCGATTGACCTAAGGGGCGTGCATGCCCAAGATGACAAGTAGGTTAGACAAATCGGTGGGTCGACCAGGTGAGGGAACGAGGCATTCAGTGGGTCGGTTGGGCAAGCCACCTAAACACGCCCACATGAGGAGTCAACCCAACCTTGCGAAGGGGCATGACTTGGTGAACCAATGGGTTGGCTCACCCATGGAAAAAAATATGTGACACTTGACATGGATCAACACCTATAAAGGCAGATGGGTGCACAACCAAATGAAGGCAACTTGGAAGAGAGAAAGAAGAGCTCTATGGTTCTGAGGAAGGCTGAGATGAAGAGGGGAAAATTCCCTCAAGGAGCCAAGTCACTCCACATGGGAGGACTTGTGATGCCTTGAGGTGGATTCAGTGGACAGAGTTGGGTGAACTTATTTTGGGATAGGTTTTGGGGAAGTATAGAAATGCAGGTCTATTGGAGGCATGTGTGAGACATAACCAAAATATATGAAGTCTACGGAAATGAAGAGACAACAAGTATGCAGTTGAGGGCACGTTTGAGGTGCACAATAGGAGGTTGCGAAGATGGTTGTGATAGAGATTTTTGGTGAAAAATCTGTATATGACTTTCTTAGTGAGGTGAGGTGAGTCATTTGACTTTGCCCAAGTTGTAAATTGAGTCAATAGTGCTCATGTTGTAATTGTTTCAAAATAACAAAGACTTAGTCGGGTGTTAGGCACAGTTTGTGTCGCCTACACTATATCCATGTTTCTTTCATTTATTATGTTGTTGTTCTCTTGGATTCTCATGTTCATGGATGTATGCTTAAATATGACTAAGTGTTAAAGCTATTAACAAATGTCTAAGTATACAAGAGTTGCACTAGACACTAGAACATTTGGATAATTTTCTAACGACATGTTTGTAGCAATTGCCACTTTATATTATCAGGAGAATGACAAAAATCAGACCCCCCCAAACATCGTTTCACATCACATCATTATACCGACGTTACAAATATTATCACTGGTGCCACGTTTCTAGCAGACACATGTCATCTCTACTGTCATTGTCCAAGCCCACAATGGATGTCACAATTGCGACGACTCAAGGTCGCACCTGCAACGCCAAAGAACATCGCAAAAGAGACTTACATGGAGTCGTACATGCGACACCACAGGATGTCGCAACAACGATGTCCATGGATTCAGACATGCGACGCCTCAGATGTCACAGTGAGATCCTATAACGCCGATGTCTATGCCTTATCAGTGACAAGGGAAACATCGCTGATAAAGTAGGCACAATGATGACCTTAGAAATTTAGAAGACTGACGAGGGTCCTATATCTACGAAGTCATGCCATATCAATGAAGGGGGAAAGGTTGATAACGTTGGAAGACCGATGACCTGTTAGTATTTAAAAAAAAAATGTAGTGACAATTCTTGAATGTAGGGTTATTATAAGTTTTTATAAAATCTAGTGGGCCTAGGGCCCACTCTCCACCTAAGTCAACACAACACCAAAGTTTACAACCCAGTTCCAATGACCAAGTGCCAAGACACGAGCTAAGAGGAGGAGATTCCATGAGGGTTTGAGTGCTCAACATGTCGAATATATGTTGAGAGGCCCGTATATATAAATATATGAAAACTTTTCACATGACACATGTGGGATTATTTCATAATTTCCCAGCAGTCAAAGCACCCACCATCGACAAAAAAGGGTTTGGATAACATGTGTTCCTTACATGTAATGACTATGGATCCAGAGGAAGGCATGGAATGGGGTGTGTGGGCATGGTATAGAACATATTGGTTGGTATGAAAAGTCGAGGTGTCTGCAAAACTCCTGGGTGCCATCTTTAGTCGAGCATCAAATGCCAAACCCGAACACCAATGTCGAAGAAAGCATCAGTGTACACTACACATTGAAATTTGGTACCAAGCCAGTTGAATGTTGAACGCCTGCATCTATGCCGAGGTATATGGAACGCTGAGAATGTTTGTGAAAATATTATTAATGCAAAGATTTGGTTGCAAGTATGCAGGGATGATATTTCGTAAGAATCCATTCTTCTGTGCCCATGAAAATTATGATCAATTTGTTAAGATTGCAAAGGTATTTATCAACAAAGGCAGGGCCAACTGTGGCTAGGTTTGTTGCACAGGTTTTTACTTCAAATTGTTTCAAGAAAATTTATTGGATGGATGATTACAGATCCAGGTATTCTTGGAGCAATCATTATCTCTTCATTGTCATTAATAAAGGAGAAATACCAAAATATTTTAGCACAAAGCTATCCTTTGCTAAATTTCAGCTGGTAGGAACATGAAATTTCTTGTTACATTTGAATGATATAACACAATTGTCATTCTTAGGTCTAGATAGAAGATTTTGCAGATGTCTTTTGAGCTTTGAAGAACATGTTAATATAGAATTTAAATGGTTGGCACCAGAACGACATCCTTTTGGTGCCCAACATATTGATACAACTGCCTTAGGTTGGGCCATGTTAGCAGTCTCTACCAGGGCATTTGTTTGCAAGTTGATGTTATGTCTGATGGTAAACATGTTAGAACTCTAATTCTCCTTCCTCTTATAGACATGTGTAACCATAATTTCGATCCTAATGCTTGATTTGATCAAGAGACTAAGTATGGCTGCGATAAGGATTTTGTCAATGTTCTCACTAAGGAGCAAGTACCAATATCGTTAGACTATAGTCATTTGAGTAATGATTTGCTCCCAAATTCGTAGTATAAAAAAAACATGATTATGTTGAGATAAAATATGATACAACTCTACTATTGTCATTGCTAGTGTGCACTCTGATGCTTTTTCATCTCCTGCTCGTTGGCAACAAGAAATTCATTTTCAACTAAAAGTGCAAGGTGATCAGGCAATTCAAAAGGTAAATTTGGGAGTTGTGGACTTGGTGGATGGTCATTTGTTAGCTTCTCTAAGAGTATTGTTTGTTGAGGACTTGGAGTCTATAGAGAAGCATGATCTTATCCATCTACAATCATTAGTAATGGAAGCTCCACCTGGTGCATCTAATGAAAGGAATGTTCTCTGCACAATTATTGCATTATGTGCCATTGCTTTGGGACACTTCTGGACCAAGATAATGGAGGATGAGATGCTTCTAAGGAAATAAGGGAATTCAGAAGCCATGAAATTGGAAATAAAATATCGTTTAAAGAAGAAAGAGATGCTTATTGATTTCATGAGATATTTGACTCAGAAACTGAACAATGTAAAAAGGATTAAAAAAAAAATATTATTCGGAATTCCATCAACACCAACAATTTTGCAGCAAAGTTGAAACAAGACACTCACTGCAAAAGTTCGATGTGAAAGTGTTGAAGAACTCAGTTACGCAATGAACTATATTTCCATGCTACACAAGTGTGATAGAGAACCAAATCAACATTTGAATCAAAATCTATAATTTCATTGCCCTCACACCAATATCTTGGAAACATCTTCATTAATTTTTAACACTTTGATTTCATGCCCAATGGAAATTTTCTCCTCATCTCTTCCACCACTTTCATAAATTTTTCCGCAGTTATAGATATAGCCATTGTTCTATAATTTTAGTGAGAGAGCCTTCTCTGGTTGGAAAGGCCAGATTCCAGCTCAAAGTGGTTTGAAGGTTACCTCCGTGGTTTTCCTCCCATAGCCGAGAAAATTACAGAGAGATAACAATGGGCATCATATTTGTTTGGTATTTTCTCTAACTAATATACTATGAATTGTAATCACCCACAATTACGGGGAATTGAAACTAGATCATTTATATCAAGAAAAACCTCACTACTTGTGTCCTTTTTATCCATCAGACTTTACTGGAATGACAATCCACTAGGTAAAGGACATCTCAAATTTCCATTAGGTATGGTCTGATCATAATCTAAATCCATGTTGTTTATACTTATATACTCACTAAGATCTTCCATT
>WSFP011425746.1:0-22328 GCA_009831015.1 Picea engelmannii
AATGGAAGATCTTAGTGAGTATATAAGTATAAACAACATGGATTTAGATTATGATCAGACCATACCTAATGGAAATTTGAGATGTCCTTTACCTAGTGGATTGTCATTCCAGTAAAGTCTGATGGATAAAAAGGACACAAGTAGTGAGGTTTTTCTTGATATAAATGATCTAGTTTCAATTCCCCGTAATTGTGGGTGATTACAATTCATAGTATATTAGTTAGAGAAAATACCAAACAAATATGATGCCCATTGTTATCTCTCTGTAATTTTCTCGGCTATGGGAGGAAAACCACGGAGGTAACCTTCAAACCACTTTGAGCTGGAATCTGGCCTTTCCAACCAGAGAAGGCTCTCTCACTAAAATTATAGAACAATGGCTATATCTATAACTGCGGAAAAATTTATGAAAGTGGTGGAAGAGATGAGGAGAAAATTTCCATTGGGCATGAAATCAAAGTGTTAAAAATTAATGAAGATGTTTCCAAGATATTGGTGTGAGGGCAATGAAATTATAGATTTTGATTCAAATGTTGATTTGGTTCTCTATCACACTTGTGTAGCATGGAAATATAGTTCATTGCGTAACTGAGTTCTTCAACACTTTCACATCGAACTTTTGCAGTGAGTGTCTTGTTTCAACTTTGCTGCAAAATTGTTGGTGTTGATGGAATTCCGAATAATATTTTTTTTTTAATCCTTTTTACATTGTTCAGTTTCTGAGTCAAATATCTCATGAAATCAATAAGCATCTCTTTCTTCTTTAAACGATATTTTATTTCCAATTTCATGGCTTCTGAATTCCCTTATTTCCTTAGAAGCATCTCATCCTCCATTATCTTGGTCCAGAAGTGTCCCAAAGCAATGGCACATAATGCAATAATTGTGCAGAGAACATTCCTTTCATTAGATGCACCAGGTGGAGCTTCCATTACTAATGATTGTAGATGGATAAGATCATGCTTCTCTATAGACTCCAAGTCCTCAACAAACAATACTCTTAGAGAAGCTAACAAATGACCATCCACCAAGTCCACAACTCCCAAATTTACCTTTTGAATTGCCTGATCACCTTGCACTTTTAGTTGAAAATGAATTTCTTGTTGCCAACGAGCAGGAGATGAAAAAGCATCAGAGTGCACACTAGCAATGACAATAGTAGAGTTGTATCATATTTTATCTCAACATAATCATGTTTTTTTTATACTACGAATTTGGGAGCAAATCATTACTCAAATGACTATAGTCTAACGATATTGGTACTTGCTCCTTAGTGAGAACATTGACAAAATCCTTATCGCAGCCATACTTAGTCTCTTGATCAAATCAAGCATTAGGATCGAAATTATGGTTACACATGTCTATAAGAGGAAGGAGAATTAGAGTTCTAACATGTTTACCATCAGACATAACATCAACTTGCAAACAAATGCCCTGGTAGAGACTGCTAACATGGCCCAACCTAAGGCAGTTGTATCAATATGTTGGGCACCAAAAGGATGTCGTTCTGGTGCCAACCATTTAAATTCTATATTAACATGTTCTTCAAAGCTCAAAAGACATCTGCAAAATCTTCTATCTAGACCTAAGAATGACAATTGTGTTATATCATTCAAATGTAACAAGAAATTTCATGTTCCTACCAGCTGAAATTTAGCAAAGGATAGCTTTGTGCTAAAATATTTTGGTATTTCTCCTTTATTAATGACAATGAAGAGATAATGATTGCTCCAAGAATACCTGGATCTGTAATCATCCATCCAATAAATTTTCTTGAAACAATTTGAAGTAAAAACCTGTGCAACAAACCTAGCCACAGTTGGCCCTGCCTTTGTTGATAAATACCTTTGCAATCTTAACAAATTGATCATAATTTTCATGGGCACAGAAGAATGGATTCTTACGAAATATCATCCCTGCATACTTGCAACCAAATCTTTGCATTAATAATATTTTCACAAACATTCTCAGCGTTCCATATACCTCGGCATAGATGCAGGCGTTCAACATTCAACTGGCTTGGTACCAAATTTCAATGTGTAGTGTACACTGATGCTTTCTTCGACATTGGTGTTCGGGTTTGGCATTTGATGCTCGACTAAAGATGGCACCCAGGAGTTTTGCAGACACCTCGACTTTTCATACCAACCAATATGTTCTATACCATGCCCACACACCCCATTCCATGCCTTCCTCTGGATCCATAGTCATTACATGTAAGGAACACATGTTATCCAAACCCTTTTTTGTCGATGGTGGGTGCTTTGACTGCTGGGAAATTATGAAATAATCCCACATGTGTCATGTGAAAAGTTTTCATATATTTATATATACGGGCCTCTCAACATATATTCGACATGTTGAGCACTCAAACCCTCATGGAATCTCCTCCTCTTAGCTCGTGTCTTGGCACTTGGTCATTGGAACTGGGTTGTAAACTTTGGTGTTGTGTTGACTTAGGTGGAGAGTGGGCCCTAGGCCCACTAGATTTTATAAAAACTTATAATAACCCTACATTCAAGAATTGTCACTACATTTTTTTTTTAAATACTAACAGGTCATCGGTCTTCCAACGTTATCAACCTTTCCCCCTTCATTGATATGGCATGACTTCGTAGATATAGGACCCTCGTCAGTCTTCTAAATTTCTAAGGTCATCATTGTGCCTACTTTATCAGCGATGTTTCCCTTGTCACTGATAAGGCATAGACATCGGCGTTATAGGATCTCACTGTGACATCTGAGGCGTCGCATGTCTGAATCCATGGACATCGTTGTTGCGACATCCTGTGGTGTCGCATGTACGACTCCATGTAAGTCTCTTTTGCGATGTTCTTTGGCGTTGCAGGTGCGACCTTGAGTCGTCGCAATTGTGACATCCATTGTGGGCTTGGACAATGACAGTAGAGATGACATGTGTCTGCTAGAAACGTGGCACCAGTGATAATATTTGTAACGTCGGTATAATGATGTGATGTGAAACGATGTTTGGGGGGGTCTGATTTTTGTCATTCTCCTGATAATATAAAGTGGCAATTGCTACAAACATGTCGTTAGAAAATTATCCAAATGTTCTAGTGTCTAGTGCAACTCTTGTATACTTAGACATTTGTTAATAGCTTTAACACTTAGTCATATTTAAGCATACATCCATGAACATGAGAATCCAAGAGAACAACAACATAATAAATGAAAGAAACATGGATATAGTGTAGGCGACACAAACTGTGCCTAACACCCGACTAAGTCTTTGTTATTTTGAAACAATTACAACATGAGCACTATTGACTCAATTTACAACTTGGGCAAAGTCAAATGACTCACCTCACCTCACTAAGAAAGTCATATACAGATTTTTCACCAAAAATCTCTATCACAACCATCTTCGCAACCTCCTATTGTGCACCTCAAACGTGCCCTCAACTGCATACTTGTTGTCTCTTCATTTCCGTAGACTTCATATATTTTGGTTATGTCTCACACATGCCTCCAATAGACCTGCATTTCTATACTTCCCCAAAACCTATCCCAAAATAAGTTCACCCAACTCTGTCCACTGAATCCACCTCAAGGCATCACAAGTCCTCCCATGTGGAGTGACTTGGCTCCTTGAGGGAATTTTCCCCTCTTCATCTCAGCCTTCCTCAGAACCATAGAGCTCTTCTTTCTCTCTTCCAAGTTGCCTTCATTTGGTTGTGCACCCATCTGCCTTTATAGGTGTTGATCCATGTCAAGTGTCACATATTTTTTTCCATGGGTGAGCCAACCCATTGGTTCACCAAGTCATGCCCCTTCGCAAGGTTGGGTTGACTCCTCATGTGGGCGTGTTTAGGTGGCTTGCCCAACCGACCCACTGAATGCCTCGTTCCCTCACCTGGTCGACCCACCGATTTGTCTAACCTACTTGTCATCTTGGGCATGCACGCCCCTTAGGTCAATCGAGCTGGCTCTCCTAAGTGTGTCCCCTCATGCCTTAGTTGATTTTCCTTCATTGGTGGAGTGCCCAAGTCTTTCCCTCGACCCTTCATCAAATTGTTCGTCAATTGACTTGTGTCGAAAGGAATCTTGGGTGGAGTCACCCCTTGGCATGTCGCATGCCCAAGGAACCCAAACTCTCCCCATATATGAAGACTTCATTTCTTCGAATGCACTGAGCATCTTTCCTTCTCAATTTCCTCCATTTTGGTCTATGGTGGAAGTGCGCACAACTGGGCTTGGTACCCCAGGCCTTACATCCTCCCCCACCTCAAGTTATTATTGTCCTCGAAAATATCCACAAAATCTGTCATCTCCAAGTCCCTGCCTGAACTCGTGCCTTTGTTGAAACTAAGTTTGCTAGAAACCCCAAGTTTCGTGCCAACCAGAAACCCCAAATTATGCCAAAGTGGAAACCCCAAGCCTCCTTGTGAAGTGGAAACCCCAAGTTTCCAACTCATGATGCAATCAAATGCAACCTATGTAACCATCCACACTGACCTCTTCCCAAAGTTGTGTGCAACCAAAGTTTCTGCTATGATGGAAAGGCATATCCTCCCCAACTTTTTTTGCAATGCCTAAGCTGCCACTACCTCACTACGATGATCACTCTCCATTTCACTATTGTTGCTACCTCAACTACTGTTTCAACCTTAACCAAAACTTCAAAAATGTCTAAGTGGTGAACTTCTTTGAACTTGATGTTGCACCCATACTTCAACCAAACTCTTCCATGTCTCTGCACATTGCATGCCTCAAGTCTTGCACTAGTTGGGTAACTACTCCAACTGTATGTTGAGTTCTTGAAATGTGCATCTCCATATCTGAACTTATTCTTTTATGTCTGCATATTTTTCACTCCATACAACTCCAAAGACTAAGGAAGGTGTCCATCCTTACCTCAGTAATGTTGTAATCGTCTGATCTTCATCAGGGAGATCCTCCACAATGACTAAGTGAAACACTTCGAACCTACCGATGTGTCTGTACTCTCACTTCCTTCTGCAATTTGGTTCATCCACACAACAGTATCAAACTAAGGCAAGGTCTCCCCTCACCTTGGTACACTATGGAGTCACCCCCAAAAAAATTCATCTACGATAACTTGACTCCAATGTCCACCTCGTGGCACAGTTAGCAATTGTTGCACCATGAACTTCACGTCTAGACTACCTTTTCCCCACTACTTCATCACAAGTTCATGCCACTGCATCTAAATCTCTATGCATTATAATGGTTAAGTTTCACCCTCAACCATGTTTCCTCAAATAAAGAGAAACAACCATGCCCAAGTAATATTTTCATACTGTAATATGTCTGCTTGTCCACACAATCCTCAAAATGAAGGCAAGTCCTCAACTCACCTTGTATTTTCAAGTCACATCTCTGCAAATCAACATCTATGATGAGTGTGGGAAGCACACCCCACTCCTCAAATGTCCCAACGAATTGTCCAAAGTGCTCCAAGTAGAATGAGCCACCTCAAAGAACTTCCACACATTAAGCATGTTCAAGCCAATAGTTTTTCTAACCTCAATAAATGAACCCATTGGATCTCTAAGTCATCACACAATCCTCTAAAAGTCACCAAGGTGTTCTCTACCTCATCCAATGGCCCATGCCAAAGTTGAGTGAACATCACCAAAGTCTCCTAGTCTGCATTCTTCACATTCAGGTCGACTACCAATAATTCTTGGTCGACTTCCTTACTAACTCCATCCATCTCCTAGAATGAAATTTCCTTGCACCTATTGCAAGCGGCCAAACTCTGGCATTGTTGTCGCAACTTTTCAAGTCACCGCCCGAATCAACAATCTAGATAAGGCACCAAACATCGGTGCGCTTCATCCAACCTCTCAAACTTGGGATGTACAGACTTCACACAACAACCTGTCCATCAAACCTCATCAAAGAGTTAGGCAGCTTCCTCCAGCCACCTCCATGACTACATCACAATATTCCTAAGTCCACCATAGGACTCGTCCAAGTAGTTCATCCCAATCTCTCCCACACATTCACCCAATCAAGGCATTCCAAATGGATAGAAGAATTCTTCAAATCTACACCACTTGAGTCATCCTCAAGTCTGTCGGTTTTCACCATGGAAACATAATGCACTTGAACCACCAAGTCATTCAACTTCCCTTCAAAGAACTCACTACAACACTTAGGAAATGAAAGAACTTGAAACCAAGCATACATTTCCAATGACATCATTCGATGTAACCATCTTCTAAGTCTATTGTACTGGACCTCTACTTTCCCAAGCAATTGACTCTCCACACGAACTCTACTCAATCACCATCCACAACTCCACAAGTATGCAAAACCTTCATTGCGTTATAAGGTTGAGTCCATCCATCTACTTTAGAAATCTGTCTAAGTCCCAAAATTCACGAAACCATCCGAACTCATCTCCAATTTCTTTCCATATCTGCACCTTGACTACTTTCACTTTAAGGCACCATGCACCCACCACCCGACTATCAAGTCATTTTGTTGCTAACTGACTTTTGTAACTTTGCAAAGAGCTACCTCGTCTAAAGAATGCAGTCAACCCATTCATCCAACAACCCAACTCAACTCAACTATTGTTCTTGGTGATGTACTACATGAAGGAATCGTGATGGAAACATGCTCAACCAATTTCGACAACAAAGTAGCTCTAGGTCACCCTAGGTCGTCCAACACACCCAAGTGCTTCACCTTGCTACAACCCATAACTTATCCATTTGTGATCACCCTCTGTGTTTCGCTTCTGTGATCACTTATGCTGTTATATTTACGACAAGTCGTGCAACACATCCCACTTTCATCTGCTTTCCCTAGTGTTTGTTTCTCCCAACGAACTTCCATCGCGAATCAACCCAATCAAGTTTGTACCCAAATTGTCTCTGCAATCAATTATGAAACAAGTTATGTGATCACCCACTCTGTCTAAGTGCTTCGCCTCATCACAAACACTTCTCTTAGTATATGCAAGGTGTGCACCCATACCAACCTTCCATTGCAATTTCAACCAAACCTTTGTCATAGGTCTGATGCAAAGTCTGTGATAAACAATTTTGTTGCACCAAAATGTTCACCAAGTCTGCGAACATTCCCACTAAACTGCATTCAAAGTTTTCTATGATAACATCTATTTTTTAGATAGTGGTGAAAAGTTCACCAACCCTTCTAAAAAATTAGTAATGAACAAGCTCTGATACCACTTGTCACGTTTGCACAGTGTGCCTTACGATCATGCACCTCTTGAGGTCATGCAACAACACCAAGGATACTTCATCCAGACTACGCCTCTTCACCTAGAGCATACCCATACTTTGTTCTAGGCTACCGATGAGTCACACTCCTACTCTAGTGAAAATAATGTATACTTAGAGATTTGTTAACAACTTTAACACTTAGTCATATTTAAGCATACATCTATGAACATGAGAATCCAAGAGAACAACAGTGGAACAAACAAAAGAAACATAAATATAGCATGGGAAGCACAAACTATGACTAACACCTGACTAAGTCTTTTTTATTGCGAAACAATTACAACATGAGCACTACCGACTCAATTTACAACTTAGGCAGAGTCAAACAACTTGCCTTACCTCACCAAGACACTCATACATAGATTCGTCACCAAGAATCTGTCGCAATCATCTCTGCAACCTCTTGCGGTGCACCTCATACATGCCCTCAACTTCATACTTGTTTCCTCTTCATTTATGCAGACTTCACAGATTTCGGTTTTGTTTCACACATGCCTCCAGTAGACCTATGTTTCCAGACTTCCCCAAAATCCATCCCAAAATAAGTTCGCCCAACTTTTTCCACTGAATCCACCTCAAGGCAGCACAAGTCCTCCCATGTGAAGCGACTTAGCTCCTTGAGGGAGCTCGCCCCTCTTCATCTCAACCTTCCTTAGAACTGCAAAGCTCTTCTTTCTCTCTTCCAAGTTGTCTTCCTTTGGTTGTGTTCCCATGTTCCTTTATAGGCATTGATCCATGTCAAGTGTCGTGTCCCTTTTCCCATGGGAGATCCAACCCAATGGTTCACCAATTCATTCCCCTTCACAAGGTTGGGCCGACTCTTCATGTGGGCGCATTCGGGTGGCTTGCCCAACCAACCCATTGAATGCCTCATTCTATCATTTGGTCGACCCATCGATCCATCTAATTGACTCGTCGTCTTGGGTGCACGCACTCCTTAGGTGACTCAAGTTGGCTCTCCTAAGTGCACCCCCTCATTCCTTAGTCGATTTTCCTTTGTTGGTGGAGCGTCGAAGTATTCCCCTCAACCCTTCAACAAACCATATGTCATTTGACTTGTGTCGCAAGGTAACTTTGGTGGAGTTTCCACTTGGCAGGTTATACACCCAAGTAACCCAACTCTCCCCATATATGAAGAATTTGTTTCTTCGAATGCACTAAGCACCCTTCCTGCTCAATTTCCGTTGTTTCAGTATGTGGTGGAAGTGTGTGTGCCTGAGCTTGGTGCCCCATGATTTACATGTTGAAATACAATAAATAGAAAATGAACGTGAAGAATTAAATTAGTGGAAATGAAATTCCATATAATAAATCAACTTTATAGAATAACATACTTAAAATTGTTGCAAAAACATAATTAAATCATCTAACAATGAAAATGCATGAAGTAATTGAACCTATTGAACTGACTTGCATGAATCGTTATAAGAAGATATGAACCACTTGTAGAAATGACACATAACAACATAAGAATAATAAAGCTAACTAAAAATTACTATATAAATTAAATATGATAGCAAGAAGGTTTCCTTTTATAGCCTTGAGTGGGCCTTGCTCAAGGTCTTTACATGGACCCTTAAGAGAACCACTAAGTACTTGAAATCGGACAAAACAACTTCTTCATTCAAAAAATCACTTCATAACAACAAATAGTAGTTGAACATTTGAATGCACCAACTACAAAGAAAGTTCTTGATGCAAAAATTGAAAAGATTAACTAACTCTTACTAGCTCCTAACTGCTAATTATACAAAAAGACTCATAAATTATCCCTTTAATTAGTCTTTGATTGAAGGGAATTTGTCTCTAAGATTCCTATAATCAGGGGTCCTTGTTTCAAGGATCAAATTCCCTCTTTAATTTGAATTCCCCCAACCAAAGAAATGAGTTAAAATCTTGTTGGTCGAGTGTCTTGAGTCATTAAATGCTTGGCTCCTTTGGAGATTGGAGAGGGAGCATGATCCCCCTTTTGTCTCAAGTTTAATTTGATGAAGACCATCCTTAGGATTCGACCTACTTGAGAAAATGATTAACATAACCTTAAGAATGCATAAGTTCATCAAAATCACAAACTAAACCAAGGCATATCATATAACTCAACATTCAATCATTTCATAATAGTCAATGAAAAAATCCCAAGATGTTTATATTAATCATATTCCTTCATAAACATAGCAGGTCTTAGTCCATAGGAAGGGGTCATATTAGCTTCAAAATGGGCCTCAAAGTTCCATTGTTTGGAGGCTCATCAAGCATCTTTATTAGATAAGATCTATGTAGTAGATATAGTGTGAAAGCAATAATTATAAGAAGGCTTACAAAAAGGTTCCACATACTAGAAAGTTCTTAGGAGGTTAGATAGAAACTATAAAAAGAAGTAGAAGCAAGGTAATGGGATGTCTTGTAAAGAATATTGTCATTGGAGCTATTTTCATCTAAAGGTTTCCCCTTAAAGAGGCAAGTCAACCTTGCTTTCATCAATAAAGGAATTGCTAATTGTTGTATTTTGGTTTTCCTACAATTGCTTATTATTGTTATAATTTGTCATTTTCTCTCTAAATCTTGCTATAGTCTATTTTTTTTTTCTCTAAATCTTTTATTTTTCTAATAAGGAACACCATGAGTGGTATCTTAGCACTTTTCTAAGCTAAGATTTTTAGAGATTTTTTTAGGTTATAGATATAATTTGACATCTATAAATAACAGAGTGATCTATCATTCAATGAGTAAATCTGTTGTTGGGGACAAATACACATATGACATAAAAGTGGTTTCACCTGGTTGGACACTGATCCGAAAAAGATCTTTTACACGACTATGGTTGAGTTATTAATGCATGTGTTATTTAACCAATTAGGAAGCTTAATGAAAGAGGAAGAATATATGAGAATATATCACAGCCATATAAACATGTATAGAACTGAAATGAAGCATATAACAGCAGCAAACCATAAGACCAATGTGATAACGCAGTTCAACAATATTGCCTACGTCTCCGGGCCTTTGTCTCAGTGGGTGAGGCTTTCTTATTTCTGTTAAAATATCAATAAGTACATCATAGTAGTGCCAAAAGGTTACAAAACTGATCTTGTCTTGTTCTACCAGATCTCAAGAACCCAACAGAAGAAACGACACTCAAATCGGATGATCGGAGCTCCCAGAAATGGCCCACAAAGGTGCGCTCCTCAACAACTTCCCTACATAAAAATGGCTTTGGCTTGGAAAATATTCAGCATAAACCTGCTCTGAATCTCCTCCCATGGCCTCAAGAAGTCCTGGTTTATATAGTTCTGAAGTTGGTAACCATCTCCCAACTTCCACCCGAGATCTGGCCTCAAAAAGGGCCCAATATCCCCCAAAAAAGACCAAAATCCCTCAAATCTGTTGAAAAATCATTAATAAATCCATATTATAATGTTAAAACCCACATTATGCATTTGAATAGGGTGACTCCCCCTATTTCTCTAGCCCCTGGTCCTATGGGCGCGCTCCACGTGCTCTCGGGCTAGGCGCTAACATACCTGTGTGTTGGCCCCTGGTCTCTAGGCCCCCGATCGCATAGCATGGCCCATGTGGCCAACCCCCATACCTCCACGTGCCCTCCACAGTGGTAGCTCTGAATGTTAAGCCCTCGGTTGATCAAGGATGGCCCCCGCCGACCGGGGCTAACCCCCAATTCTCCACAACTGTCAACTCAAAACAATAAAGCGTCAAGGTTTCAACAAGAAACACATGCAACTCGTTTGGTTAGCGCCCAGTGGTTAAGGCGTTGGCGCCCTAGGAGGTCGAAGGTTTGAACCTCCAAGCCTAACAAACGTTTTAGCCAGCTATCATTGGGCATCTGCAGGGTGCCATGTGGCACCACCTGATTGGGCCACATGGCAATCCAGGATTGGCCCACATCACCAATCTGTACGCCTAGTCACTTGCCCAGTTGTCTGACATGTCAGTAAGTTGTATGCCTAGTCACCTGCCCAGCTGTCATCCATACGCCATGTGTCCAGTTTTCATAGGTCCATATCACTATATGGACTACCACGTGTCATATGTACGGTGACACATGTCAAATCCGTATAGTGCCAACTCAGCCTGAAAATGATGAAAATGGGTGACACATGTCACCTCCTGGTGATGCCATGTCAGCATGATGATGTCATGTTGATGTCACATGTCATACATGTTGACGTCAACGTTGACTTTGACTTGGTTGACTTTTTGCTTGTTTGGAAAAACAAATAGAACGTGATATCAGAAGCATACGACGTTTGTTTGAGCCCGTTCAAGTTGTGTTGGGTTCGTCTCAATGAGGCCTAGCCATACATCTGTTTTGAAGCCATTCTAAGAAATTTGATTTTTAGGCCTTTCTGAGCCCCATCAAACTCCTGGATCCGATTCTGGATCACACCTCCCCACTAAAGGACCTTTTGGTCCCCAAAAGGTTACTGACCAGTCAACAAGCTCGGGATAGGCCACCTGGCTTGTCCTCTGTCTCTAAACTCTGTTCTATGCACCTATCTCATCAAGATCAATTGTAACACAATCATGACAACTGACAACATATCGTTATCCATTTGTACCCTGTCACATATTATTGAATCCTCTATCATCCATGTAAACAACATTACTAATGATAGCATCAAAAATACGACTACAAATGAGCTGATATGTTTGTAGTATTTGCACGACGTGAGCTTATCTTGAAGCAAACTGTGATTGATTTTCCATTCAACAATCATCTCCCGTTCTTTCTTAATATTTATTACTTGATTTGAAACAATTATAGGTTTGTTGTTTGCTCGAACTGTCTTCTTTAATTGTTCCCTTGTTTGAAGAGTTTTATTTGCCTTTACATGATGGGCATGAACCACATAATATTGACCTGCTTTGGTTAATTGATATTGATTCTTTGTCATGTAGAAGATTGCTTTACGATCATATAAGTATGGACTACCTAAGACCATTCCACATTCACTTAGTGTCACTACATCACATGTTACCTCGTCCACATACTTAGATGAAATAGCAAATTTTATTGTGCACTGTTTTGTTATGTGCATTTGATGATGGTTGCTTATCCATTTAAGTGTGTAAGCCTTATGATGTATATATGTTTTTAACACAACTACTTAACCAATTCCTCTTAAATTAGGTTAGATTGAGATCCACTATCGATTAATGTGTCTATATTAGTGTGTCGCATGATGACCCTTATATGAAACAAGTTACTTCTACAATCAATTACTTCACCAATTTTACCTGTCATACCAACCAATGAGACCTTATATTCATCACTTGAATCTGATCCCAAGTCTATTGGTCATGTTGTCGATGCAACTGTTTGCCTCCCTTTATTTTCCTTGAACCACTTTGGTCTCTTCTTGGGGTGCAATTTCCAACATCGGTCCTCATCATGCCCTTATTTATTGCAATGCTTGCAAGAGGGCTTCTCTTCCTTTCTCGCTACTGAACTTTAATTCTTGCCATGCCATTTCCTTTTGTCCTCTTTCCTTGAATATGATTCCCTCGATACACCAACACCTATTTTCCCTGCTTCAATGTATGTCGCTTGAACAGAAACCTCATCAACGTTAGTGGGTCCAAACATGAATACAGTGTTTCTAATATGTGCAGGTAAACCTCCTATATACTTCATAAGAGTTTCTTGGGTATGTAAAGGAATATCTAACATCAATGCCATTTTACGAAAGCCATCTGTGTATTCTTGCATTGTTTGTCCTTTTCTTAGTTTTAAAGCTTTCCATTCAATTAATGCTTTCTCTTTATAACCCAAGGGATAGAATTGATTTCTAAGTGCAAAAATGAAATTTTTCCATGATGGAAATACATTACCCACTTGTTGCGTGCCATTTTACAACTTGCTTTGCCACCAGATGAGTGTTGTGCCTACAATTCTAAGGGATGCCAACTTGATCTGAGTTTCCTCTTCCTTGATATGTTGCACACTGCAATAAACCTCCATCTGTCCGACCCAATTGTAAAGTCTCTCTGCATTAACTTCACCATCATACATGGGTAATTTGAATTTAACATCAAGTTTTAATAAAGGCATTTCATTATTATGTTTATGAACATGTTTCTTTGCATTGGATTTAGAACTTGAACTTGAAGAAGAAGGAGGTGATGATGGAGGTGAAGGAGGAATTTGAGGAGGATCCTCTCCTTCTTCACTTTTTCCCTTTGAAGATTCACCCATATTTGGTTTCTTACGTTCCAAGTAATCATCGTACAAACCCTTCATCATCTCCGACATAGAAAAGAAAGTTTTTCGAAACTCTTTCTCATCCTGAGAAAGTCCCTCTTTTGATGCCATCCTCTCGCTTTGAGAAGTTCTCTTTCTCAATCCAATCAACGGATTCTCTTCAACAAGCTTGCCTTCACCACGAATTAGCTTTTCCCTGGTTAACATGCAAAACTCAAATCCAAATGTCAACTAGCTCTGATACCATTTTATCCAAAAAAGATCTTTTACATGACTATGGTTGAGTTATTAATGCATGTGTTATTTAACCAATTAGGAATATTAATGAAAGAGGAAGAAGATATGAGAATATATCATAGCCATATAAACATGTACAGAACTGAAATGAAGCATATAACAACAACAAACCATAACACCAATGTGATAACAGAGTTCGGCAATCTCGCCTACATCTCTGGGCCTTTGTCTCAGTGGGTGAGGCTTTCTTATTTATGTTCAAAGCTCAATAAGTGCATCAAAATAGTGCCAAAAATGTTACAAAACTGATCTGGTCTTGTTCTACCAGATCTTAAGAACCCAACAGAAGAAACGACACTCAAATCGAATGACCAGAACTCCCAGAAATGGCCCACAAAGGTGCGCTCCTCAACAGCTTACCTGCATAAAAATGGCTTTGGCTTGACAAATATTCAGCATAAACCTGCTCTTAATATCCTCTCATGGCCTCAAGAAGGCCCGGTTTATATATATCTGAAGTTGGTAACCATCTCCCAACTTCCCCCAAGATTTGGCCTCAAAAAGGGCCCAATATCCCCCAAAAAAGACCAAAATCCCTCAAATCTACTAAAAAATCATTAATAAATCCATATTATAGTGTTAAAATCCACATTATGCCCTTGAATAGGGTGCAACCCCCTATTGCGCTAGCCCCTGGTCCTATGGGCGCACTCCACGTGCTCTCAGGCTAGGCGCTAACATACATGTGTGCTGGCCTCTGGTCTCTAGGCCCCCGGTCGCATAGCATGGCCCATGTGGCTAGCCCCCATACCTCCACATGCCATCCACAATGGTAGCTCCAAGTGTTAAGTCCCCGGTCGGTCAGGGTTGGCCCTCATCAACCGGGGCTAACCCCCAATTCTCTGCAACTGTCAACTCAAAACAATAAAGCATCGAAGTTTCAACAAGAAACATGTGTAGCCCATTTGGTTAGCGCCTAGTGGTTAAGGCGTTGGCACCCGGGGAGGTCAGAGGTTCAAACCTCCCGACCTAACAAACTTTTTACCCATTTGTCATTGGGAATCCGTAGGGTGCCATGTGGCACCACCTAATTGGGCCACGTGGCGATCCAGGATTGGCCCACATCACCAATCTATATGCCTAGTCACTTGCCCAGCTCTTTGACATGTCAATAAGTTGTACACCTAGTCACCTGCCTAGCTTATCATTTGTATGCGATGTGTCCAGTTGTCGTAGGGCCACGTCACTATACGTACTGCCATGTGTCATCCATACGATGACACATGTCAAATTCGTACTTTGCCAACTCAACCTGAAAATGATGAAAATGGGTGACACATGTCACCTCCTAGTGATTCCACGCCAGCATGATGACATCATCATGATTTCATGCTGATGTCACTTGTCGTACATGCTGACATCAGCGTTGACTCTGACCTAGTTAACTTTTGGCATGTTTGGTGAAACGAACAGAATGCGATATCAGGAGCATACGGCATCCATTTGAGCTCGTTCAAGTTGTGTTGGGTTCATATCAACGAGGCCTACGTATACATCCATTTGAATCTATTCTTATAACTTTTATTTTAAGGCCTTTCTGAGCCCCATCAAGCTCCTGGATCCGATTCTGGATTAGACACCCTTGTGACCTATGTTCTTACCCCTTTGAGTAGCATCACATCATATCACTTTCACATACCTTGAGGTATATCAAGGGTCCCCTAGGTTACTTGAAACTAGCTTTAGATAAGCCAATCGATCGCCTTTTTGATATAGTGCATCGAGAACAACACTAAAAATATCACTCTCTAGTACCTAGATAATTGGGTGGTATGGTTTAGATTACAATTAAGCTTTGTTAGTTGGTTCCTTGAGAGATTGGGCTAAGTAATGTTGTTAGACCCTGCACATATATTAGAGAGTTATAGTACCTAGTAGTCCCTTGCCCTCTGGACCCTGTAAACCTTGTCTTCTCTTGCTAGTCCGTGAAATTCCTACATAAATTGTCATATTGAGAAATTGGGAAGTTCTTTAGCGCAATATTATTCAAGAAGAAGTATAACTCCGCCAAGAGTACCATAATAAAAAAGAAATATAGGTCCCACCTACACCCTTATTTGAGACCTATCTCAACAGAAGCCATGCATTGAACTGATCACCATGGTACCACTCTCTAGTAAGTATTTTTTGTGGACCTGACCACACCACTACCGGACATCTATCTCAAAATACCCAAGCCACAATGTTGACATCATTGGTACCACTCTCTAGTAACCCTTTTTGTGGACCCACATCTCTATGGCTACCACTCAAGGAATAGATCTCTCCAACAAAATATCCACTTTGGAAACTATGTGTGATGATCAGTTACAACAAAAGATAGACTACAACCACTCCTATGCTCAGTAAAATCTTGATGACATCCATGACAAGATAGCCAACTTGGAGTCACTACTCGACCAGATGCCCAAACTCATTGCAATGCAGAATCAGATCCTCACTTCAAAATCCTTGGGCAATCAATGACTAGACTATCCTCCCCAAAAGGAAGGGGTTGAATCATTCAATCCCAATGGGAATCACTCCAGCATACTTATTTGTGACTAGATAAATAACATGTGGTACAAACTTCCTAAAGTCGATCTCAAAAAATTTGATGGGTTCGACCACACAAGATGGGTCACTTAGATGGAACATTATTTTTCCATGCATGGTATCACAGATGAATTGATGGAGCTTCGTGATGGTGTCTTAGATTTGGAACCTAAATGTTGGCAATGGTGGCAATGTCATAAGAATTCCCATGGGGGTTATATTGCTTAGAAACAATTTATCTTAGACCTTTATTAACACCTTAAAACATACACTTATTATTTTGGATGATTCCCTAAGATTAAACAATATGGTACAATCCAAGATTTCATATCCACTTTTGACCAGTTGGTCATATGCATCGAAGGCATGTTCGATACATTTTCAAGGAATGCTTTTTTACTGGTCTGAAAGAAGAGAGACATGTACAAGTCTTAATGGCTCATCCTACTACTTGGTTGGAAGCCTCCAAAGAGATCAGGAATCCAAAAAGGTGTTGAATGCTCAAATTAAAAAGACCCCATTTATTCCCATCCACATCCCACTATTTCCCCCCTCCCCCCACCAATCCCTCTCCATCTTCTCCACCTCTCAAGATCCACAAATTAACTCAAGTTGAAATTGTGAAAATCCAACTTAAAGGTCTTTGCTACAACTGTGACGATAGCTCGACAGGTTAGCTTGGGTGGTTGAGTGTTGTGATTTACAAGCAAGAGGTCACAGGGTCAATTCCTTATGCTTCCTACCTCTATAGATAGTATTGGGCCTCACTCAATGTCCCTATCAGGTTAGGTTGTAAAAAATGCAATTGGTTGATTTACCTCCTATACCATCCTCGAAATGAGGAGAAGTACCTAGATGGCTTCCTAGGATGTGTATTCCATTGAAAAAAAATTGTGATGATAAATATTCCCCCGCATAAATGTAAGGAGAAAACACTCTTTATGAAAATTTCAAGGACATTTTTTATGATGAAGCTAAACTTGTATCCCTAGAGGTCCTTCATCCATATGTTGAAGACATTCCCCTACTAATCTATAGGATGTAAAACTTGGTAAGCGCATGTCACCCAAGTGGATCAAGTCTTACAAATACTTGTTGATCATTGAATCTTTCTCAGGTAGTCCAAATGTGCCTTTGGTATCTCTGAAGTGGAATATTTGGGCCATATTATTAGTCATGATGGTGTGCATGTGGATTCAAAGAAAATTGAAGCAATGAATAATTGGCCTAGCCCAAAAACTCTTAAAATTTTAAGAGGTTTTCTTGGTCTCCCTGGTTATTACATAAAGTTGATAAGGAACTGAGGTAATGTTGTAGCTCCCCTCATATCCTTTCTAAAAAAATGCTTTCATTTGGAATGATGTCATAGAATGAGCCCTCCCGGAGTTGAAGAATTCTATGTGTACAACCCCAACACCCACTCTACTTGACTTCACTGAGACATTTTTCTTGTAATGTGATGCCTTAGGCAAAGGCATTAGAGTAGTACTCATGCAAGAGAGATGATCGTTGGATTTTACTTGCAAATGACTATGTGAGAGGCACTTGGGAAAATCAACTTATAAAAAGGACATGATGGCTATATTGCATGTTTTGGATATTTGGCATCCTACCTACTCGGGAAACATTTCTGAATTAAAACCAATCATCATTGCCTAAAATACTTCCTAGAGCAAAGGATTTCTTCCCAGAGCAACAAAAATGGGTCACCAAAATGTTGGGATATGACTCTGAGATAATTTATAAGAAGGGAAAGTGGAATGTGGTTACAAATGCTCTCTCTCGAAAGTAGGAAGATGAAGGGTCCCTCTTTTCACTCTCCTTCATAGTAGCAAACTAGTTGAATGATGTCCTCAAATGATGGTTAATATATTCCAATATCACTAGCATGATCCAACAACGTCAAATGAAACCTCAATCATATTGGGGATACACTTAGAAAAATGAAGAGATTTGGTATAAGGGGAATATTTATTTGAACACTCAGTCATCATTTAAATCACATGTATTATTTGAACTACATTCCTCTCCCACGACAGATCATTCAGGGTTTCATAAAACATACAATAAGATCAAACATTCATTTTTCTGGCAAGGAATGAAGAAGGAAATTTGCACCTTTGTGGCAGAGTGTGACATTTTCCAACAACACAAGGGAGAGAAGGTGAAGCCTCCAGTCGAACTACGACCTTTACCTATTCTTCCATTTGTATGGACTAACATTTTTATGGACTTCATTGTGAGGTTACCAAAATCTAGCAATAAATATATAACCATGGTTGTGGTTGATCACCTTTCCAAATATGCTCATTTTTGTGCTCTACAACACCCCTTCAAGGCCTCTACAATGGATCAAGTATTCATGGATAATATATTTAAACTCCATGGCATGCCACACTTGATTTTGATGGACCATGACCCAACCTTCACTAGCAATTTCTGGAAAGAGTTGTTTTAGCTCCAAGTTACTCAATTGAATCTCAACACTGCATATCACCCCCAAAATAATGGTTATAATGAAGTTGCCAAAAATTCCAAAGTGTATTTTCAATGATTTACTTTAGGGAGACAATCCCAATGGGTACGGTGGTTACCCCTATCCAAATGGTGATATAATAAAACTTATGATGGTGCCACTCAAATGACTCCCTTTTAGGTTTGCTATGGCTAAAACCCCTCATCAGTACTTTCCTACTTACCAATAGTCTCTAAGGTGTAGGAGGTAGACAAATCCATCATAGCTCAATCCTGCACTCTTCACATTCTCAAGGATAATATGGTAATGTCTCAAAGCCGAATGAATAAACATGCTAATCAACACCATTTTGAACACTATTTTTATGAGGGGGATCACGTTTTCCTGTATCTGTAGCCTCATAAGAAGACCTCACTCAAATACAACCACCACCAAAGGATTTCTCCCAAGTTTTATGGATTACGAATTTGAGATTCCTAGCAACTTTAAATTCATCCAATATTTCATGTCTCCTACATAAAGAAAGTTGTTGGAACTAATTGCCATATTCAAACTAGTCATCTGGAATTGGACAAAGAAGCTTATGTTTGGTATCACCCTAAGGTCATCCTCAACAAAAGAGAACAGTGCCTTCACTAAAGGTAATGATACACATCTTGAGGATGCCACATGGGAACCAATAAAGATCCTTCAACAATTTCCTCATCTCCAACCTTGAGGACAACAATGCTTTATAAGGGGGAGGGAACGTTAGGGTCTGTTATCACCATAATATTTTATGGTTGGAATCCAAGCTTAAAGAGTTAATTGAAGGGTTATATCGCCATAGAGATATGATAGATCAGAGGGTCCCGCTATATCTGACGACATAAAGACAAAATAGCGAAGATGTAAAGAGCAAGACTCGGCGGACCGTCGATCCTGAAAGCGGCCCGGAGCAACGACTAAGGCGAGTATCAGAGATTTAACTAACGCGAAGCTTAAGCGGTCGAGGGTAGGCTGGGGAAAACAGTCATGGTTTCATTGCGATATGTGTGGTGCCCGTAGAGGTACAACGGGGGAAAAATCATTCTGACTAATACCACTTCCTCCAACCCCCCGATACCAAAGACGGGGAAAACTACACAAAAATTAATAGATAGAGGGAAAGCCGAGGAAAACTACCGTGGTTTAAATCATGGATGTGTGGCACCCTCAGAGATACGTCGGGGCGAAAAGTGGTTCACTTGAAACCATTTTATCCAACCCATGATGCTAATAGATACCTATAAAAGGAGGAACCCCCATCATTATTCTATGATAATTCGAAGCCTTTGAACATTCAAAAACTTGGCGCAAAGCTTCCAGTCGAATTTCAAAGATCAGAACCGAACTAGACTCGCGTTTTTCGCCGCTTGATAGGTATTCTTCACCATGGCTGCCAATCCTGTCGTTGTATCCGTGAATGAACAAGAGATATCCTCCAGGGAGGAAGCCCTAATTAACAGAGATTTTGACATTTTTGACACAGATATAATAATCTCACCCATTTCCGTGTCTAGATCAAATTTGTTGGACAATGTTGGAATGCGCATACCTTTCCTCAAAGCATCTCAAGCCTCCATCATCCCTTACGTCATAGAAATGGTCTTTCCATTCCCCGAATTTGTAAGCTGGTGTGCAGAGCGATATTCTCAGGGAGAAAGAGTCATTTTAAATAAATTAGGATGAAGTTCTGTGTAAAGTAGACAGTCCATCACTCTGGCATGTTCTTAGTGTACCAGACGCCTCCCCCACAGTGTCAGATCCCTTCGAGGAACAGAGAATGATCACAATTTATAGAGAGTGTCTGCCCGAAGTTAAAACCTTATTTCTACAGACCATAGTCAAGCCTGAACATCATTCAGAGAGTCTGTTGTTACCTGCCAGTGTAAGCATCATGATTGTCGAAGTCCAGTGGACTTGTTCCCTGCTAAGTCAAATTTTAGGGTTAGACAATGAAAAGTTTGTGGTAGAAGTCATGTTAGGTTTCCTGTTGGTTTGTTTTCTGTCTGGTCAGTTAGTCCGTGTCAGTTTTGACAAATTTATTGCAGAGAATATACATCAATAGCTAGTCAACTTCATCTCGTTGAGACACTTCAGATACTACACTCACTTGCTGAGGATGTTTCTGGAGTTCAACAAAACCGAATTTCCTGAGACAACTTTTATTTCGACTGAGTCCAAAAGGATCACCATACTCATCTTCATCAACAAGATTATGTCTAGGGTATACAATCTCATTTTTGGTTCAGATCTACCGAGAGTTCTGGAAGAGATGAAAATCTCACTACAGCCAAATCCAGAAAGCTTGGTAGGATATTGGGTGTTGTTCACACAATTTACTGTGATTTGGGTATATGGATACCAGGAAGGACTTTATATTTTACCAGTTTTTCTGACGCCCAGGGTCTTCGCTTTGGAATTCATAAGCCAAAGAATTATCTCAAAGACTGAACATTTTCTGAAAGCACACAAGGCTTCTAATCTAAAATTTCCTTTCATGGTAGGTCCCTTCATGGTAAAGAGTAAGTCATGTTTGCCCCAAATTAAATCCAAGCTAAGTGAATTTGGTTTCACATAGTTTCAAGGGAGAAGATATGATCCCCATCAGATCATATCAAAGAGAAGATTGGCCAGTAGACAAGGTCATTATGAACATGAACATGTCGAAGGATTTGATGAGTTGACCAATCTAGAGACCTGTGCGGGAATGGAGGTCACCATAAAAGAAGATCAAACAAAACAAACAAAACCATCTCCTCAGTCGAGCCCATCACGGAAACCTTCCCCTAAGTTGGTTATCAAATCTCCTAAAATGAGTGTTTACAATAAGAGGAGTAGTTCAGAAACAATAGATACCAGTAGCTAGGAAGACACTCTCAAAAGGATGAAAATCACATCATCATCTCAAGTGGTTGACCTGGAAGAAGAAGAGATCAAAGGGAAAACATGCATGGAAATGGTAGAGGATACAGCCAAGAACGAAGAAACTAGTACAGAAGGCAGGCCACAAAACGAAAGCAGCACAAAGGTCTTCAGCAGCAGGAAATACATATTTGGCCAGACACCTGGGGCAGTGTATCAGTCCAAGGGATATTTAATGAATCAGTATGCTATGAAAGGAAGTATGGGAAACAGTGAAATAAGAGATCTTTTACCTGAAGTAGAAAGGAATTCTCAGCATAAGGCTTCCTTACTCTCAGTCAGGGATGTGGAGAAAAATACATTTAACATTGCAGTAGTTGATGATGATAAGGTCTCCGAGATCAAAATTCACTATGAAAACATTGTTGCCCTCGACGAGGTAAAATTTCATAGGAATTTCAGTGACATGTTATAATCTGATTATCTGAGCTTGACATTAAAAGTTGTAAGGTTAACAACATATGCATCAAAACTAGATGGACAACTGAAACAGGAAAAAGTGTCCAGCAAAGCCTGGATGACACAGGTGAAAAAACTAGAGTCTGAAGGTCCCCAGGGGTTGAAACATTCTTTGGATGAAAAGGACAAGATGATCCAAAGTCTAAAGAAAAAG
>ML864779.1:0-12621 GCA_009831015.1 Picea engelmannii
GAAATTGAAAGAGCATGAAAAGAATTATGCCACTCACGATTTGGAGCTGGCAGCAATCGTCCACGCTTTGAGGAAATGGAGACATTACCTCATGGGAAGAAGATTTGAATTGAGAATAGACCACCACGGTCTGAAATATTTTTTTGAGCATACAACCTTAAATGCTAGACAAAGAAGGTGGTTAGAGTTTCTATGTGAATACGACTTTGATATCAAGCATATCAAAGGAAAGGAAAACAAGGTGGCTGATGCACTCAGCAGAAAGGTGCACAAATTACATGCTTCAGCCATTAGCATGTACAGGACTGATATCAAGGGTAGAATTTTGGAAGTTGAAAATGTTGATTTGCAGTACAGAGATTTAGTAGCAAAGCTACACCAGCGTGAGAGACCGCAAAAAGAGGAAAATTACACCTTGGAAGCTGATGGAATACTTCTTTACAAAAACAGAGTGTATATACCCAATGTCCAGGATTTGAAACTTGTTATTCTAAGAGAAATGCATAACGTGACGTATGTTGGACATCCTGGATATCATAAGACTATGACGGTAGTCAAAATAAATTACTTTTGGCCGGGTTTGAAGAGGGAGATCGCTGAATACATCGCCAGATGTATGGAATATCAGAAAGTTAAGGCTGAGCATAGGCACCCAGCAGGGTTGCTGCAGCCTTTACCCATTCCTGAGTGGAAGTGGGAAGTGGTGACGATGGATTTTATTATAGGATTGCCCAAAACGAGCAAGCAGCATGATTCGATCATGGTGGTGGTGGACAAGCTTACAAAAGCTGCCCATTTTATTCCACTGAAAACCACTCACAAGGTAGAAAATGTTGTTGACATATTCTTAAAATAAGTGGCACACTTGCATGGAATTCCTAAAATGATTGTGTCTGATAGGGACCCGAAACTCACCTCAAATTTATGGAAAAAATTGTTCAAAGGATTCGAAACGAATCTGAATTTTAGTACAGTGTATCATCTCGAGTCTGATGGACAGACAGAGAGGGTGAATAGAGTAATAGAGGACATGATGAGAATGTACGTGATGGACAAACCAGTAAGATGGGAAGACTACCTGCATTTGGTAGAATTCGCCTACAATAATGGGTATCATGCATCATTGAAGATGATCCCATTTGAAACACTTTATGGAAGAAAGTGCAAAACTCCAGTGAGTTGGGATAATCCATCTTATAGAGCAGTAGTTGGGCCAGAGTTGCTCAAGGAGATGGAGGATCAAATGATAAAAATTAAACAGAATTTGAAAGCTGCCTAGGACAGGAAGAAAAGTTATGCTGATAAGAACAGAACCCACCAATAATTCAAAGTGGGTGATCATGTTTTCCTGAAAGTCAAAACTAACAGGATTTCCCTGAAGCTGAGAAGTTGCGCCAAGTTGGAAGCAAGATTTTGTGGGCCATTTGAAATCCTAGAAAGGGTTGGGCCAGTTGCATATATGCTTTCATTACCTGCATCTATGACTGTACATAATGTGTTTCATGTTTCATTTCTTGAGAAATATATACCTGATGCTAATCATGTTATTGACTGGAATGTGGTTCAGGTGGAACCAGAAGATGTCCTGCAAGTGCATCCTGTGCGCATATTGGACAGGAAAAACAAACAGCTCTGGAATCAAGCCATAGAGCTTGTAAAGGTCCACTGGACCTGGTACGGTCCAGAGGACGCGACATGGGAGCATGAAGATGTTATGCAGGCAGAGTACCTGCATCTTTTTGAAAATTTTGAAAAACTTGCAGATGTAGTGTAAAGTTGCACTAAGGACAGTGCAGAAATAAGGGGAGGGGGATTGCAATGTCCCCAAGGCCGAGCCCCATTGTAAATCTTGTTTATGAAATGAATTGTGAACATGTTTTATAGGCTGGTGAGCCAAGTTTATATAAGTTGGTGAGCTTATGTGATTGTTAGGCCAGAGAGTCTAAGGGTTGGAGGCCAAGAGCCTGATTTTGTACTGTATTTATGCAGAACAGTAATAAAATATAAACACCGTCGCGTGCAGACCGACCATGATGAATGAGTGATGGGGGACTAATCATCCATAGAGTGGGCAAGGGATTATGGGCTAGAAGGTGAGAAGAGGGGCTAAGCCTAGGGGCTTAAGTCCTTGGAAATAATATTTTAATATTATTCCAAAAAGCCATGGGAAATATTGTATTTGTTTTATCCTAAGTTCCTGGAAGGGGAACATGTGCAAAATGGGAAACATGCAGCCCCAGGGAGACAGGTGTCAACCTGGGCGCATGCAGTTAAAACCCAAGAAGTGAGTCATACTGGGGGATCCTACACCATTTGACCCTGGACTACCTGTGCGTGAACCCATCGGACCTCTGCAAGAGACCTCGTGCAATTCTGAAACCGTGGGGAATAGCCTTTGTTGATTTTGGAGATAGCCTGTGTTAATTTCTGGAAACCCGAGACATCCTCTGCCTGAACAGATTGAGCCTGTGTGTGGAATCTCTGTCACAAATCCATGACCGCGAGACCATCATGTCATTATTGAGCCTATTGGAAATCCCGTGTCTGTTTTCCTCATTGGTTGTTGTGGCCACGCAGTGCTGGACTGCATGAGGCTTGTTGGCCAGTTTGTACAACACTCTCTCCAGGTGAGAGAGGTGATTGAAGTTGGAAGAACAGGTTGCTTGGCCTGTGAGCGACTTTCTCCAGGTGAGAGAGTGCGCAGAGGAAGGAGATAACTCCTGGAAGGAACCTTGTAGCTACCACAGAGCTCGGAGACTTCTGGTCCGATCTGTTGTTGAACCCAAGGCAAGGGAGGTTATCAGCCAAAGGATTGTCTAGGTGATAGAGAAGGTGTATACTCCTAGGGTGGAACATGCATGTGGGGAAGGAGAGTCTGTGGGCGGTGAGTATGAGTGGTTCCTGGGAGAGAATTCCTTCCTTATGACTGTTTTTTTTCCCTATAACCTCAGCCTAGCCTAGGATTCCTTGCCTTGGGGTGGAGCTTAGTCCCAGCTCGGGGGTGACCTACTGTTGATCTTGATAAGCAATGCGGTCTAAGGCTGGGAGGTTCATGGAAGACCTGCACCTGGTTGGTGGAATTACCACTGTTTCAAAGATAAGTACCAGATGATGTTTTTAATTACGTTTCTGCATGTCTGTGTATTTATATTTATCATGTATTATGTTGTGCATACGAATTAATTTTAATGCCATTGATTATTTATGTTAGCAATAATTCTTAGGCTTAATCTGAGTTTGAATATGTTTCATTGATCAAATGCATGCGCTTTATATAATTAAGCATGAGATTGTTATTCCGCGAAGTAGCGCATGCCCGGATGAATAAAAAGGAGGTTGTTATAGTTTGGTATCAAAGTATTACAGTTTACAAGTAACAAAAGAGGTTGTTACAGTTTGGTATCAGAGCGTTACGGTTTACAAGTAACAAAAGAGGTTGTTACAGATACACTCGGTCTGATATACTCTTTGTCCAATAATTCATGTAGTTGAATTTTTAATTCTGTCAATTCCGGTAAACTCATTCGGTAAGGTGATTTAGAGATAGGGGTTGAACCAGGTAACAGGTCTATAGAAAATTCTATCTCCCTCCTAGGGGGTAGTTCAGGTATTTCATCAACAAATACATCTCTGAAATCAAGTAGAATAGCAAAGTCTTCCAAGTTGGGTTTAACCTCTTTCTCTAACAGGTTTGTTACTTGGATTGCATAAACTTGACACTCCTTTCTCATGCATTTCTTGAATTGCATTGCTGAAACTTGTCCAACTGATATTGGTTTTTGTATACCTTGGGATGTTCTATTAGAGTCATTTTCGCCTGTATACTTAAGTGTCTATGCATAACAATCTATCACTTCTTTATGCCTTTCTAACCAATCCATTCTGATAATTACATCATAAGATCCTAGTGGTAAGATGCTCAAATTTTTCCTTATGTTTTGACCACCTAAACTGAACTCAAAATCAGAAATAAAGTCAACCACTTTCCCTTTAGTTCATGTTGCTAGTTGTACCAGCCATGATTTTGCATGTCTTATTTTTTTAAGTTTATGGGACTCTACTACACCAGGAGTGATATAATTTAACATAGCTCCAGAATCGATTAAAACATAAATTCGAGTGTTATTGATTTTACCTTCGATTTCCACAACAAAGGACCGGTGATCAGCTTGTCAGTCGTCCATGGTTTCATTTATCTAATGTAAGTTTCTGCCCACATCACCCACCATTGAGGCTTCCTGCAAATTATGAACAGTTCTGTTTGTTGAATTTAAACGTGGACAATTCCTCCTTAGATGAGGTTCTCCACATTCCCATCACTTTAGTGGTTCACAGGGGTTGTCCCCAAACTTCTTTGTTCCCAGATTTACCGGTTTACCTCTGCCTTGCGTATTTGGATTGTTGGAGTGAAAATATTTTCTAGGAAATCTCTTTGTTGTGTTCCGATAAGGAGTTGGTTGGTATCCCTTCTTCCGTTGGTTCATTCGGTCTTGTTTCTTGTCCTTCCAATCTTTGGGAAATTTGGTATGTTGTTTGTATTGGTCATAACACATTCGAGCTTTCCTAAATACTTCACTCAAGGACTTGGGATTATCAAACTAGATTATGTTCTTGTAAGACTATGGTAAACATCTTAGGAACCGTTGAATTTTTACCTTGTCCTCCTGGATATAAGGTACGAACCTTAGTAATTCCATAAATTTGTTTATCAGATCCTCCATGGTCATCTGACCAAGTCGTAGCTCATAAAATTCTTTGGTTTTCCTTTCATAGTAGCTTTCAGATAGGTATTGTTTCCTGAAATATTTCTTAAAGTCTGCCCATTCCATCTATTTCTCTTTTAGACCCTTGGCCAATTTCAGATCTTTCCACCAAATCCTGACTTTTCCTTTCAAGTTATAGATATCCATTCTGAATTTCATATTGTTGGAATAGTTGTAGATCTGGAAATACTTCTTGATGTCCAATAACCATGCCTCCGCTTCTTCTCATATTCTAGATTCTCCATCAAAGGTAGTGGGTTTGATTTTCTTAAATTCTCCTTCAAGGTGATCAACCTGTTTCCTCTTTCTATCGGGTTTTGTTTTATCTTCAACTGAAGGTGTTCCTTCAAATGAATTGTCCCCTTTTTCCACTTCAGGACTAGAATTCTTCGATGTTCTTTTACCGAATTCTTCCTCCTGGTTCTCGTCCTTTGGGATTTTCTTTGTCACTATACTTTGTAACAGGACTTCATTTATTTCTTGTTGTTCCTGTTGTGCTTTCTTCAGTCTCTCATTGTCTGCTTTAAATGCTTGCAATTCAACAATGAGACCTCTTATAGTTTCTAGAACCTCAGTAGGTGAAATTTTGTCATTGTTCTGCCTTTGATCTTCAGGAGGTCCTTGTTCAGGATTCCCATCGAGTCTGATTTCTGCGTCGTTCAGGGCTGCCATGATTAACATAAATTAGAAAGGGTTTTATGTTTGTAACAACAAAGGTTTATTAGTTAGACACAAATAGAACTAAATGTCAAGTAAATAATGTGGCCCTTTTCAAGTTCCAAGTGTTGTAACCTTTTCTCTGATACCATATGTATTGTACCTCAAATTTTCCATAAAAAAAAATTCTAAGGGGTACTAATCTCCATTTTCTTTTACAAAACTTCATAACGAAGGGGTGGTAATGTTCATTATGATTACAGATTTATATTATGCATGTCACATGTGAACATTCCTACACCAGATTGACTTAGAACTTTATATAAGGGTCTCTCCAAAATTTCTAGTACCTTTCTTCAACACATATATTGTACTCATAGATATTAAATACATAAACATATACCCATCTATACAATAATGTATATTTAGGACTTGAGTCCTAACTTTCCCATTTAATATTTGATTCTTCATGCTTGTGCGCGAATCGATAAAATTGACTTTGTAAACTATATAATCCTTTCCCAAATTGTGTGAATTTCCATCCTATAACACATAACCCATAATAACCTAGCCATACGTTAAAATCATGGTACTTGTTTAAGCTAGCATTATCACTAGCGATTAAGCATTTAGCGCAAGGGACATGGTTATGATTCGGTGGAACACAAGCTAACTAATAGTGTTCAGGTAGTTACGGGGATATGGTTAAGTGTCCAACCATAACCAGAACGACCAAAAGGGCATGGTCTAAACCTAAATCGTCTATACTTAATCCTTCTTCATAATTGAGCATTAAGTAAAGTGGCAGGAGCAAACTGGAAAGACTTAAAGACCCTTCCTGCGATATTAATTAGAGGTCTCGTAGCATACTACTAGGGTTAATGTTCGGTCCCCATACCCACTATGCTTCCGCCACCTCAGGTCGATCACATGGCCTCAGCCTGTATCCTTTACTCACCCATTACTCGGACCATCGGGAAACTTTTCCAGTATTGTTTCTTTGTCACACTCAAATCTTGTGTAAACACAGGATTCATCCATATGACCTATGTTACTCTCAGCCCAAACAAACTGTCAGCCATGGGATAATGGACCCTCGTCGATGCCGGAGTGACTTCAGAGACCCAGGTTGGAGACTTTGAAAGGTAAGCGTATTATATTCTCATTATTTTCGTTAACCTGCAAAGTTACCTTGTCTAGAAGTATACATAGGTTTTACATGTATCTTCTCGGATGTTTGAAACCTTTGTAAATGTTTAAAACTTGTTTGTAAGGTCCTTTAAGTTAGGATTCGATTGAGGTCGGCTCTGTCATTTCATAATTTCTTTTCTTTCATCCTCCACCAGGAAGTAATGAAGATCTTTCTTTGAACCCTGAGTGTTTTAATATTAGGAGGTTCTTTGTGTATTAACACCATGGCCAAAGTTGTAACTCTGTTCTTAGATACAAGGAATTCATATGAGGGTTCTTTGTCGAGCTTGGGGTTCGACTCTCCCCTGTATAATCAATCATTTTCTACCGGTCATTATTGATCTTTCAGTATGAGCAAGTTGTAATTCCAAAGTATTGAATCTTTATAGTTTCCCAACCCTCCCGTAAGGAGTCATGGCATACTGGGTTCTCCCCTGCAATCCTTACTGTAAGATAAATTAGTTGTTCTTTACTATTCAAAGATTAGGGATATCCACGAGAGTTATAAATTGTGGCTCAAGCATTCAAGAGAGGTGATGGTCCCACTGCGTGACATTACGTCAAAGAGTCTTTAACGAATTTTCCTGATAGGGTTATTCCATTAGAATTCCACAATACTTGGCTTTCCAGCATCTCGAACTCTGTTGACTCTCGTTGTTTATTAGTGTCGGTCATCAAACCATAGCATTTATTACAGGGCAAGGGTGAAGTCGCATGTTTGCAATAGTTCAGTAATTTTATACTATTTTGGTAGTGTAGGATCTTTGTAGGGTTTTAAATCATTTTAAATTACAGTTCCTTATAAGTTTTTCTGTTGATTGTTAACAAATTGTTTGCATCAATCTAATGATGGGACCTCCTGATGTTTTGTGAGGTACCCATCAGTTTGACCTCGACCCACTTTCCCTTCCATTCTGTGGGCATCCTCCTCGACCGCACAGTGATACGTCCAATTCAGACCGTAAGTTAAGTGATGATGCATCTCATGAATATCAAGTTTTCTGTAGCATAAAGGTTGTCTTAGATTTTCTTTAATCTAGTCTATTTCATAGTTCCAATGGTGTCTCATCCTCATTACTATTTGTACTTCCTCGCAGGGGTTTCTTGCTCACAAGTCTTTCGACTCGGAGTCGTGCCATGTAAAGAAAAAAGTTAATTGGGTTCTAAATTAGCGCTTCAACTTCTTACAACTTCCACTAAGTGCTTCAATTTGGATATAGTCAGCGTGAGTAGACATGCCAAATTTTTATGGAGCACGATTTAATTTTTAACTTGGGTTTTTATTTAACGAGGACGTTGTAAGGGTTGCACCCTTAACTATGTGACAAACAATTACAGTCGATTTTACTGAATGCGACTAATCGGTCCATTTCCTATTGGCACATTGTGTAATATATATTTATGGTTTTAGGATGGATACATGTTCTCGGTTATTTCTGAATACACGAATGCTTATTACAACTAAATTTCCAAGCTGTGAGTCTATGATAATTCAAAGATTGTACATACTATTTTAAATTTCCAGTACTTGTCATTAGAATCAACAATGTTATTTAGTTCTTTCATTTCATTACTGTTAGGCTATTATAATTCTTGGTTAACAGAGCTTGCAAAAATCACAGATATATGTATGTTTATTTCCAGGATTCCAGAATAGTCTTTGAATTCGTCGGCTCGCACGCCTCTAGTATTTAATCACAGATCTTTGTAGTTGTTGAGAATTTTAGACTTGTTCGAATTTTAATTCCAAAACTTTATGTATGGTCAACTAGACCTAATCGCCTTTTGTTTTATCATGAATACTTATGGATGTATATATATATATATATAGGTACGCATATGCAGAGTTTCCTCCTATTACACTGTAACCATTTACAACAGTAGTGTCAATTGGACAGGGTACCTCCAACAAAACAGAGATAACTCATAGGGAAATATATGCATGTGTATTATATTCGAGATACCATCCTTGTCTCTAATGACGATTACTGAAAGAAAGATCAAATATGCCACATAAATTGAACTGGAAGCAAGATTACTAACATAATTAATGAAGTAGGATCCACAAAATTACAGTTACATCTTTCTTCAAAATTAAATAACAGAACATCTCGTATATCTATATATAAATCAGATAAAAATTCCCATCAACAAATAATTCATCATGATATGTAGGCAGAGAAGGAGGAAAGTAGACATATCTGAACAAAGTTGTCGAATAACAAATGGAATGGCCATGTTCCTCCCAACCTTAGAGCAGGACAGCCAATTCACATGTCATGTTCACCCCCTAGCCTGACCATGAGACCATGAGGGCTAACTTGGAATTCCTCCTCAACAATCACCCTTCAACTTCAGCAATCCTCTCCTTCCCTCACACTCACCAAGTAGTGTTCATAACAGCAAGAAATCAATGATATTTTCCCCAGCATACTAGGCAATTTCCTGCCTCCTCACATATACTATATATCCAATCAATATTTTTCCCTAGGTCTTTTCCCTCCCTTGGGGATTTTCGCAAATTTCTAAATCCCTAATTTTCAGGGGCTTCCAATGGCCAAACTCCTAATTTTCCACTTGTAACAATCATCCCTGAGGTAGTTCCAACATGTTCCCCACTCATGGAGTCATGGTCAACTAATTTTAACATGGTTGTTCCATTTGTCCTCCTGTAATAATTATAAAATATTATGTGTTCATACAAGTGTCATAGTCAAATAGTTAGTTGGGTCAAATCAGATCTCTGCCCAACATTCATAAGCGTTAATTACAATTTACCAAATTCGGAATTTCCATAAATGGCAAAAAAATTCCAAATTCAAATTTACCAAAAATGGAATAATTTTCCTAACAAATTTCAAATTCAGAAATAATTTATTTTTGGGGATGTCACAAGCATATTCTAGGCCACTTTGTCCACATAGACAATTTTCCACATAGTCATTGATGTCCAATGCTTCCCAAATTGCCACTTTTCCATGTATCCAATAGTCACTTGACCACTTAACCCATTTTCCTCATTTTAATGTTAACCTTCTTATAACCACTTTCCATAATTAGAAAGTTCTCCATTTACTTTATTATTTAAATAATCCTCCTTGACTTTGTCACTTCACTTTATTATTTAAATAATCCTCTTTGATTTTGTCTTTCACTTTATTATTTAAATAATCCTCTTTGACTTTGTCACTTCACTTTATTATTTAAATAATCATCTTTGACTTTGTCCCTTCACTTTATTATTTAAATAATTTATTCTTTGTAAACACTTTGACTTCTTTGACCTTTTTGGGTTTCAAGCCAATCATATGAGGGTCCTTCAACTTTGTAAGGCCATATCTCTCAAACCGTGAGGAGTTATGTGACGTTCCACATACCACTGGAAATGGAATGACATGTACTATCCATCTAGAATAGTATTACCTGCAAATATATCAAAACTCATATCATTATACATCAAACAAACTTGGGTCCATTACCCAAACCTTTGTGCTACCAGAATTCGCTACCGGACTTTCTTCAATGGTTGACATCAATGAAAACCAACCCAATTAATCAACATGGAGTGCATGTGTAAATATGTTGTTCACCAGGGTGCATGTGTGATAGTAGGATGGTGTGCATGTATTTTGAAAGGATGGTGATCCTCGCATTGTAAAATGTAGTCAAACATGGATATATTAATAAAAAATACATCAGTATTGTTTACCAAGTCAGACATAAGACTATGGGGGGATATGACTCCACGAGAGGGAAATGGGACTAAGGTATTACTTAAAGGGGATAATTCAAGAGGGCTTGAGTATAGGAATATAATAATATATTACTAAGTCTAAATTTTTATTTTATCCTAAGATCTCAAGTGGAGAGAATGAGTTTCCAAGTGGTGGGTGAGGAGTTATTTGTGGGAAACTTGTCAAAAATAGAACACTCATATTTAAAGTTTTGGATTATTTAGGAATGTTGGAGACATTACACATTAACCTAGTGGTTTTCTTCCTAGGTTGAGTAGTCTATGTTGAGGGTTCCCTTGGTCATATATATTCTCCCCTAGATGAGTATGCCACATCCTCTTTAGTATTTACTTAGTTGTACTTTACTTAAACTAGTGGAGTGGATTCTTGCATGGAAACATTGGTATTATCACCAAGTGTTACATGCTCACCATGGTATCATCACCCTAAGGTTGCACTTACCTTGGGATAATCACTAGGAAGGAACTACACATGTGCATTTTATATTATCTCCTCACTCCACTTGTGATTGGCTAGTTAATTGATGATTGCATGGCCAATTAACTATGACTAGGTGGAAATTCACTCCAGAGTCTGTCAGTGAGTGCTCACATCTCTCCGGATCACTACTATGATGCATTATTTTTCTCATGTAGAGTATATAATGTTCATCATTGATTCTTACCATTACTAGTGGGGGGGTGATATGGGAAGCCACTGTAACCCAATTACCTTGCGAACCCTTTGAAGCATAAGTGGATTTGGGTGTACAATTCTCCTTGATTTTCCTTAGTGAAGGATGGATCCCTAGAGGGAGAATTGTTGGGAATAGGTTTCCTCAACTATGAGGCCTAGAGGGTGCTTGGACACTCCATTATAGAATCTTCAGTCTCTAGAGCCACATATCTCAAATAATTACTAGCTTGCATGTGTTGGAGCATCGGAAGGGAAGTGGGACAACCCAAGGGACTATGGTGTAGAAAAGGTTGTACATTTCCTTGTGTTATGTAGGATGTGGGGAATGAGAGGCTATAGGTCAAAAATATTTTTGGATTTTGGTACCTTTTCCTAGCCATTTTTGTGTTGAATGTTAGACCTTAGTTGGATTAGGTATTTGTTTCCTTGGTGGAGTCATAGCCCTAGCTCAGGGCTAAGCCATTGTTGATAGTTTTAGAACAATAGTGTCTATGGTTGAGAGGAACATCTAAGGTCTAAAACGAATTGGTGATTTCATAAAAGATAAATGTTTTATTGTGTGTTTTATGCTAAGCAATGTGTATTATTTTTTCATTTTTTTATGCTTTAAATTATTATAATTATGCATGGAAATGTATGTTGTTAGGAATGCATAAGTGTTTCATATGCAGGGCATATTAATACTAATGGTTGTAGAATCCTGGAAAAGGATATGAGTGTGCTATTAGAGGGTATAAAATATTGCTATAAGTGTACATGAGACTTCAGGAAGGATGGATTTAATCAATTAATGGTATTAGAGAACTAATGATCGAAGAGAAAATTTGAAAATTTTTGTATGTGACACTGTTTGATTTTTTAGTGACATATGCCTAGAAGTGAGTCTGGGGTATGTTACAGAATGTGTGCTATTTTATTTTAGATGGCCACCAGTATTTTTTTCTTCCCCGTTAGAACACCTACACTTATAACCTTCATATTTTTTATTTCATCCTTGTCCTCTGATTTGTGCACCCAATAACATTGGAAATCGCATCTTAGGTAAGATTGCATTTCTTGATTGTAAGTAAATGATCTATGATTGATTGTATGATGTGGTGTGAATTTTTCATGTATGAAAATGGATGTACAAGAAGAAGTATTCAAGTTTCTAGCCACTTGTTATTTTTTTTCTTCCCCCTTGGAACACTGACACTTATAACCTTCATATTTTTCATTTCATCCTTGTCCTCTGATTTGTGCACCCAGTAACATTGGAAATCATAGATTAGGTAGGCTTGCATTTCTTGATTGTAACACTAGTACAAAATGAGAGATAAGTGACCAAAAAAATGACCAAAATCTGCATATAAATGACCACTTTTGATTGGGCGATTGTTGGTGGCTAATTTTCGGTCTCTTATCATGGGACCAAAAATGTGATCGTATTTAGTTGGGTCATTTATAGCTTGTCTTGTGGTCATTAATTTGGTCATATATTTGGTCATTAATTGTGACAATTAATGATCAAATATATGACCAAATTAATGACCACAAGACAAGATATAAATGACCCAACTAAATACGACCACATTTTTTAT
>ML864779.1:22428-35345 GCA_009831015.1 Picea engelmannii
AGCCCCTGGGCGGGAACAATCGACAGTCCGATCTGAACGTATGGGCAGGGTATCGATCCCGAAATCAACTAAAAGGCTTCCACGCAGTAATTTTGGATTTACCTTGAAGCGATCCCCATAATACGATCTGACCAGCACAATCAGTTAAACCACGGAGGGTTAGTCCCCGTAGCTCACCCAAATGCGACCTCATGCGTAACCCCTGTGTGAGAGGGGGATCCCAGGCAGACTTATACGATAATTGGATTTGACTCTCCCTAACTCAAGATGCTACTGTTTGTTTCAGAAACTTTGGAGAGTTATGCTCACAGCCTAATCCAAAGTACTAAGCCTAGTCTACTGTTGGTGGAGGATCCTAGAAAAGAAAAAGTTCTAAATAATTTTTAATTAGTGTTGATTTTTATAGCTATTCTTTACGCAAAAGGGGTGCACGGAAGTGAAACGAATGGAATTATGACTTAGTCCCAAAAATGCATCAAAAATGATAAGCATTCATTTCTTTTCGATGAACATCTATCTAAGGGAGAGAGAGAGAGTTCTTTTCACTAACAAGCACTAACTAGGAGTGTCCTCAAACAAGTTTTCTTCAACCAAATCCTGATGTGATGCTAAAACTTTTGAGATGCCTTCTAACATGCACAATCAATCATGAATATGCTTTTTATTGTTTGCGTATGAATAATTATCAATTCAACACAATGCTTGTTTTGCTAATTACCTTCTTGGATGAATGAAAATCAAACCAGCACAAGAAAAAGTCATACAAACAATACACCCTTTCGTTGTAATCAAAACGAAAAGTGAAAGAAAAGAAACAATCAAAAAGAAAACAAACTTCACACCCAAAAGAAAAAGTTGAAGAACAATGATCTTGACTAAAATCAAGATGAAGAGATTTGTAGGCCTTTGATGACCTTCACCAGGGTTTTTACTCAGTTAAACAGAGAGAAAGACAATGCATGGGTCTTGGACTCTAAACAACAGAAAAACTCAATAACAATAGTGAAGAAGACTACAAAATCCAAATGGTAAGATGTTCTTTCTTCAAAAAGACAGATGTCAAGGCTGGAAGGGAAGAAGCATTGGCTCACAGGGTCACCCAGCAGGAGAGACACAAAGGCAAAACCCAGAAAAAGAAATTCTGGAAGGTTTACTAGCAAAATGAGGGCTGGAGCTATATTTCCAAAGGCAAGGAGAATTATAGCGCTCTGTGCAAAGCTATTAGGGAGCGTCGATGCTCTGTTAACACAGGCATAGAGGCGCCAGTTTCAAAAACTCCCAGAAATGTCAAAAAATTCAAAAAATTGCAATCCAATTTCGACAATTAAGCTGAGTATGATGGGTTAGGGAGCCAATCAGCTCATGAAACCAATAAAAAGAGGAGTGAACCAGGTCTGAAACAATCAAGGGGTAGAACTAGGTCAATGAGGAGAAATCAAAACAAGAAGTTTTATTCGAATCTATCTCCCCAGTGGAGTCGCCAGTTTATGTTGTAGGAAAATCTCCCTGCAGACAGGTAGATTGCCTCAAAGAGCTTGAACCTAACTCTAAGACAAAAAATGCTTAACGTGGACACTGACTTCCTTTCAAATCTATTCAAACTAACACATGAGAAGGAAGGAGAACAAAAGTACCTCTTTATCGACGTTTGTCCCTGCACGCTCCGAGTTGAGCTCCGATCCTTTGCTCCTCGCTGAGTCCTGTAGAAAAACAAGATACAACCACTTCCTACTCTATTGATATTATCTTGAAAACAGATCTATCTATCAATGATAATTTCATGTAACATTAGACACAAACTAGAAAGAAATAGGCCAAGCGTGTCATATTGATGAGAATAATGACAACAGTACTTACAATCGTAGATGCGAATGCGACAGCTTCGTCAAGTCCCCTTCGTCTAACCCTTTCCTGAAAGATCCACAACCTGGATAACAACAACTTCACTGATCAATCTCCTTTGGGTGACTGTGTGTTTCCTATGAGATCATAGGTTTCATGCTAGCAATTCTTGCCCAATCATCTCTGTTCCAGCACCACTTATGAGACCATAAGTTTAGTGTGATTCTCCTTTTCCATTCCATCATAGAGCTTGCTTATATAGGTTAAGAGGAGCTTAACCTCTTGAGTTATCTTTATAACAAGTTGGGGAACCTCCTCCTTAGATCAGGGATCTCATGATGAAACCAAGAATTCGAATGCAACTGCCTTCTAATCTTGAAATATCCTCCCCTTATTCTCCTCAATGGGCCAATTACTGCCTCAGATTAGGCAGCGCTCCTACAAAAGGGGTATCAGAGCGTTGTAGCGCTCCCTGAGAAGATTGAGGGAAGCGCCAGTGCTCCAAAAGTGAGTAGCACTCCTTCAGAAGGGAAGGAGAGTGTTATAACACTCCTTGAAGCCTTGTGGTGTGGCGCCAACGCTCCTAAGACTAATATAGGGGAGAACTCACCCTCAAAACCATTGTTTCAGAGCTCTTTTCAGGTGTCAAGAGTTCCTTGACTTCAGTTAACTAGTTCTCCTTCTCCAAACCCAGTGTATGAGATGTTTTAAGTGCCTCTGTAGTGCCGTTGTCAAGGAAGTATGCTTGAATTATGTTTTTGACACTTGCGAACAACTTGCGACACTTGCGAAAGTTGTAAGGAAGATGCGACACTTACGACAATTGAGAGGAACATGCGACACTTATCCAGTTGAGTAATTTTGACGTGTAACAACTTCATCTCCTAGGGTTAGGTTTTTGGATGACTAGGGCTTTTGGAATTCCTTATTATTGTAAAAAGGCGTTCAGAGCCTCATTGTAATCATCTTCTTGCGAATGTGAGTAGCCGTCACATTTCTTCTCAGAGATAAGCTTCCACCATTCTAGCGAGTCTTTCACTCGATATTTTTACAGTTTCTGTTCATTTCTTTCATTAATAGAAATCATGTATTACTGTATATCTGTGTTTATGGTTTCATCTCTGATACATTTCTGTTATATTATTGAATATCTGCGATATCTCTGTGCATTTATTTATTATATCTCCGTTCTCATTTTGTGCTGAAAAATAATCCAGATCAGTGTTATCAGAGACGACTTCTCTTGATCCTTTTTTCAGTGCATGTCCCCGACGAGGTCCGATTATAGAAAGTTGGGTCTCGATATTTTCCCTCTTGAAAACAATCTCTCTCGCACACCCAAGAAACTCGCAATGGTGGAAGAAAAGAAAAATGGTGGAGCAGACGATCGTATCAATTTGTTGCTTGAGAAAGCTCTCATGCGACAGAGGGACGAAATGATGGATAATTTTTCCCACATTCCTCAATGCCTACCGATAGCTTCAAGCGTATCTTCATCAAGTGGCCACTTTGGAGGCACCTCGGCTTTCAAGGTACAAGTTAATTTTGATATTCCTATATTTGAAGGACAGATGGATGCAGAAGCCCTAGAAAAATGGTTAACTATGCTAGAAGGTTATTTCTCTGTTCACAATTTTTTTGACAGAGAAAAGATCACCTTCGCACTCCTTAAAGCTCTCCCTCATGTCAAACATTGGTGGGAAACTTACTGGGAACAAAGTTCCACAGAGGATTCTGGAATATATGGGGTCGATACCACTTGGGATTTTTTTGTGGATGCGGTAAAAGAACAATATTACCCTGTTGGCAATTATGAGGACCAGTACAGTAGATGGACCACACTGTGACAAGAGAGGGGCCAAGAAGTTTCAGAGTTCAGCAATACCTTCCATACCTTGTGCACCAAGCTGGGTATCAAAGACTCCGAGTGAAATTTGGTTCTGAAATACCGTGGGGCTCTACAAAGATACATCTAGACTGAAATTGATTTTCTGGACATCTCATCACTCGGTGCTGCTTATCGATCTGCTGTCAAAATTGAGCAAAAATTTAAGCACCAGAACAAACGAGAATTCAGGTCTACAAATCCGCAACAACCAAAGTATGCCAAATACAACCCTAACAAAAAGTCTCCCGAAAACCAGTCCAAGACACAGGAAAAGAAGGGTCATGGGAAGACAAAGAAGGACACTGGAAAATGGTGTGATTTCCACAAAAGCCCCTCGCACAACACCGATTCAGAATCTGATTCTAAAAATACTGGTAAAGGAAAAATGATTGACGTAGACCCCATTGCTATTGTTGCGACCATAGCAATTCAACCAGAAGAGCCAACAGATCCTGAAGAGGGGGAGTGCCTTTTTCATTCACAGATGTGGGTGAAGGGGACCCCGCTGCATTTTATTGTTGATAGCGGAAGACAGAAAAACCTCATCTCAGCAGAGGTCATCAAACATTTGGGATTGTTGACAACACCACACCCGCAACCATACAACATCGGGTGGCTTCGGCAAGGACAAGATCTCTGTGTCAGCCAACAATGTCTATTGTCATAGGACATCCAACACTTCAAGGATGAGTTATTATGTGATTTTTCCCCACTGGATATCTGTGATGTTCTCTTGGGCCAACCATATATGTGGAGATTCCATGTTGTTTATGAGTCTCGACCCCGTAGTGTCAATGTTACTTTGGGTGGTCATCTCCATAGAATACGAGAGGTAGTTCTGACTACTGTTCCACCTAAAAAGTGCCGCAAGGTAGTATCTCATACTGCAAAATTAAGCTTCTTCATAATCTATTCAAAAGGAGAACAAAAGGACACTGCAGCCACTACAACCTTGCCCCAAGCACCTTTTATCCAACAGAAGAAGGTCGACAAGGCTGCAACAAAGTGTAAATATTCCTTCTACACATCATTCTCTCATGTATCTCAACTTGTTGAACAACCTCAACCTCAACAAGTTCGTGACAGATTTCCACAAACTGAGCAACACGACGTCTCCAGCAAGACAAGCAACTCACCAAGATGCAAATTCAACAAATGCTTTTCCCTCTCCCCCGGGAACTCAACACAATGGATACCATTACTTCCTAAGGAGGGAGGTTTGATCCAGGTGGATATCAGTGGCCACCCACCTTTTCCAAATGGCTCAAAACAATTTTCTAGCAATTTACTATTTTTAGCAGGTTTTAACTTCTGGGGCCATTTTGAGGTTCCAAATGAAGGTTTTTCGAGAATGAGGTTCTCAATGATATATGAAGGAATTATTGAGCCCCAAAAATGAATCTCTTTGATGATACCTTTCCAACGAGCTATCACACGCCTAAAACAGAGATTGTATGCAAAAGTTACGACCCAAGAAGTTGATGTACTCACTTACCCAAATGGGGCTCACATGACTTTTGGCACTTCATCTCCTAGGGTTAGGTTTTTGGATTTCTAGGGTTTTTGGAATTCCTTCTTATTGTAAAAATGCCTTCATATCCTCATTGTAATAATCTTCTTGCGAATGCGAGTAGCCGTCACATCTCTTCTCAGAGATAATCTACCACCAATCTAGCGAGTCTTTCACTTTGTATTTTTATAGTTTCTGTACATTTCTTTCATTGATAGAAATCGTATATTACTGTATATCTGTGTTTATGGTTGTATCTATCATACATTTATGTTATATTATTGAATATCTGCGATATCTCTGTGCATTTATTTATTATATCTCCGATCTCATTTCATGCCGAAAATAATCCGGATCAGTGGTATCAGAGCCGGTTGCTCTTGATCGTTTTTTCAGTGCATGTCCACAACGAGGTCCGATTATAGCAAGTTGGGTCTTGAACTTGTCTCTCTTGAAGATAATCACTTTCACACACCCAAGAAACTCTCAATGGTGGAAGAAAAGAAAAACGATGGAGTAGATGATCCTATCAACCTGTTGCTTGAGCAAGCTCTCATGTGGCAGAGGGACGAAATGATGGAGAATTTTCCCACATCCTTCAATGCCTTCCGATAGCATCAGGCACATATTCATCAAGTGGCCACTTTGGAGGCACCTCGGCTTTCAAGGTACAAGTTAATTTTTATATTCCTGTATTTGAAGGACAGATAAATGCAGAAGCCACAGAAAAATGGTTAACTCTGCTAGAAGGTTATTTCTCTGTTCACAATTTTTCCGACAAAGAAAATATCACCTTCGCACTCCTTAAATATCTCCCTCATGTCAAACATTGGAGGGAAACTTATTGGGAGCAAAGTTCAACAGAGGATTCTGGAATATATGGGGCCGATCCCACTTGGTATTTTTTTGTGGGTGCGGTAAAAGAACAATATTACCCTGTTGGCAACTATGAGGATCAGTACATGAGATGGACCACACTATGACAAGAGAGGGGCCAAGCAGTTCTATAGTTCACTAATACCTTCCATACATTGCGCACCAATCTGGGTATCAAAGACTCTGAGCGACATTTGGTTTTGAAATACCATGGGGCTCTACACAGATACATCCAGACTGAATTGGATTTTTTCGACATCTCATCACTCAGTGCTGCTTATCGATCTACTGTCAAAATTGAGGAGAAATTTAAGCACTAGAATAAATGGGAATTCGGTTCTGCAAATCCACAACAACCAAAGTATGAAAAAGACATCCCTAACAAAAAGTCTCCCGAAAACTAGTCCAAGACACAGGAAAAGAAGGGTCATGGGAAGACAAAGAAGGACACTGGAAAATGGTGTGATTTCCACAAAATCCCCTGTCACAACACCGATTAATGTTGCTCAAAATAGTCATTGGTGGCCGAGATCAAAGACAAGGAGCCAAACACTGATTCAGAATCTGATTATGAAAATATTGGTAAAGTACAAATCATTGATGCAGACCCCACTGCTATTGTCACGACTGCAACAATTCAACCAGAAGAGCCAACAGATCCTGAAGAGGGGGAGCACCTTTTTCATTCACAGATGTGGGTGAAAGGGAGCCCGCTACATTTTATTGTTAATAGCATAAGCCAAAAAAACCTCATCTCAGTAGAGGTCATCAAACAGTTGGGATTGTTGACAACACTACACCCACAACCATACAACATTGGGTGGCTTCAACAAGGACGCGATCTCCGTGTCAGCCAACAGTGTTGATTGTCATACCACATCCAACCGTTCAAGGACCAAGTATTATGTGATGTTGCCCCACTGAATGTCTGTGATGTTCTCTTGGGCCAACCATATATGTGGAGACGCCATGCTGTTTATGAGTCTCGACCCCATAGTTTCATTGCTACTTTGGGTGGTCATCTCTGCAGAATAACAGAGGTAGCTCTGAGTACTGTTCCACCTAAAAAATTCCACAAGGTAGTATCTCATATTACAAAATTCAACTTCTTCAGAATCTGTTCAAAAGGAGAACAAAAGGACACTGCAACCACTACAACCTTGCCCCAAGCACCTTCTATCCAACAGAAGAAGGTCGAAAAGGCTGCAGCAAAGTGTAAAGATTCCTTCTGCACATAGTTATCTCATGTATCTCAACTTGTTGAACAACCTCAACCTCAACCGGTTCATGACAGATTTCAACAAACTGAGCAACGCGACGTCTCCAACAAGACAAGTAGCTCACCAAGATGCAGATTCAACAAACACTTTTCCCTCTCCCCCGGGAACTGAATGCAATGGATACAATTGCTTCCTAAGGAGGGAGGATTGATCCAGGTGTTTATCGGTGGCCACCCACCTTTTCCAAATGGCTCAAAACAGTTTTCTGGCCATTTATTATTTTTAGCAAGTTTTAACTTCCGGGGCCATTTTGAGGGTCAAAATGAAATTTTTTCAAGATTGAGGTTCTCAATGATATCCAAAGGAATGATTGAGCACCCAAAATGAATCTCTTCTATGATACCTTTCCAACGATCTATCGCATGCCTAAAACGGAGATCGTATGCAAATGTTACGACCCCGGGAAGTTGATGTACTCACTTACCCAAACGGGGCTCACATGACTTTTGGCGCTTCAGCTCCTAGGGTTAGGTTTCTGGATGTCTACAGTTTTTGGCATTCCTTCTTATTGTAAAAAGGCCTTCAAAGCTTCATTGTAATCATCTTCTTTTGAATGCGAGTAGCCATCACATCTCTTCTCAGATATTAGCTGCCACCATTCTAACGAGTCTTTCACTCTGCATTTTTACAGTTTCTGTACATTTCTTTCATTAATAGAAATCATGTATTACTGTATATATATGTTTATGGTTGAATCTCTGATACATTTCTGTTATATTATTGAATATTTGCGATATCTCTGTGCATTTATTTATTATATCTCCAATATCATTTCGTGCCGAAAATAATCTGGATCAGTGGTATCAGAGTTGGCTGCTCTTGATTTTTTTTTCAGTGCATGTCCCCGACAAGATCCGATTATAGAAAGATGGGTCTCGAGCTTGTATCTCTTGAAAACAATCACTCTCGCACACCCAAGAAACCCTCAATGGCGGAAGAAAAGAAAAATGATGGAGCAGACGATCCTATCAATCTGTTTCTTGAGCAAGCTCTCACACGACAGAGGGATGAAATGATGGAGAATTTTGCCCACATCCTTCAATGCCTATCGATAGAATCAGGAGCATCTTCATTAAGTGGCCACTTTGGAGGCACATCGGCTTTCAAGGTACAAGTTAATTTTTATATTCCTGTATTTGAAGGACATATAGATGCAGAAGCACTAGAAACATGGTTAACTCTGCTAGAAGGTTATTTATCTGTTCACAACTTTTTTGATAAAGAAAAGATCACCTTCACACTCCTTAAAGCTCTCCCTCATGTCAAACATTTGTTGGAAACTTACTGGGAGCAAAGTTCCACAGAGGATTCTGGAATATATGGGGTCAATCCCACTTGGGATTTTTTTGTGGATGCGGTAAAAGAACAGTATTACCCTGTTGGCGACTATGAGGACTAGTACATGAGATGGACCACACTGCGACAAGAGAGGGGCCAAGCAGTTTCAGAGTTCACCAATACCTTCCATACCTTGCGCACCATGCTGGGTATCAAAGACTCCAAGCGACATTTGGTTCTGAAATACCGTGGGGCTCTACACAGATACATCCAAATTGAAATGGATTTTCTGGACATCTCATCACTTGGTGCTGCTTATCGATCTACTGTCAAAATTGAGCAGAAATTTAAGCACCAGAACAAACGGGAATTCGGGTCTGCAAATCTGCAGCAACCAAAGTATGACAAAGACATCCCTAACAAAAAGTCTCCCGAAAACCAGTCTAAGAGACAGGAAAAGAAGGGTCACAGGAAGACAAAGAAGGACACTAGAAAATGGTTTGATTTCCACAAAAGCCCTTGGCACAACATCGATGAATGTCGCTCAAAATAGTCATTGGTGGCCGAGAACAAAGACAATAAGCCAAACCCTAATTCAAAATCTGATTATGAAAATACTGGTAAAGGATAGATCATTGACGCAGATCCCACTGCTATTGTCGCGACCGCAACAATTCAACCAAAAGAGCCAACAGATCTTGAAGAGGTGGAGCAATTTTTTCATTCACATATGTGGGTGAAGGGGACCCCACTGCATTTTATTGTTGATAGCGGAAGCCAGAAAAACCTCATCTCAGTAGAGGTCGTCAAACAATTGGGATTGTTGACAACACCACACCCGCAGCCATACAACATCAGGTGGCTTCGGCAAGGACGAGATCTCTGTGTCAGCCAACAGTGCTGATTGTCATACGACATCCAACCCTTCAAGGATGAGGTATTATGTAATGTTTCCCCACTAGATGTCTGTGATGTTCTCTTGGGCCAACCATATATGTGGAGACGCCATGCTGTATATGAGTCTCGACCCCGTAGTGTCATTGTTACTTTGGGTGGTCATCTCTACAGAATGCCAGAGGTAGTTCTGACTACTGTTCCACCTAAAAAGTTCCACAAGTTAGTATCTCATACTGCAAAATTCAGCTTCTTCACAATCTATTCAAAAGGAGAACAAAAGGACATTGCAACCACTACAACCTTTCCCCAAGAACCTTCTATCCAATAGAAGGAGGTCGAAAAGGCGGCAACAATGTGTAAAGATTCCTCCTGCACATTTTTCTCTCATGTATCTCAACTTGTTGAACAACCTCAACCTCAATAGGTTCGTGACAGAATTCCACAAACTAAGCAACGTGACATCTCCACCAAGACAAGCAGCTCACCAAGATGCAGATTCAACAAACGCTTTTCCCTCTCCTCCGGGAACTCAACGCAATGGATACCATTGATTCCTAAGGAGGGAGGATTGATCTAGGTGGATATCGGTGGCCACCCACCTTTTCCAAATGGCTCAAAATAGTTTTCTGGCAATTTTGGCAATTTACTATTTTTAGCAGGTTTTAACTTCTGGGGCCATTTTGAGGGTCCAAATGAAGGTTTTTCGAGATTGAGGTTCACAATGATATCCAAAGGAATGATTGAGCCCACAAAATTAATATCTTTGATGATACCTTTCCAACGAGCTATCACACGCCTAAAGTGGAGATCGTATGCAAAATTTACGACCCCGAGAAGTTGATGTACTCACTTACCCAAACGGGGCCCACATGACTTTTGACACTTCATCTCCTAGGGTTAGGTTTTTGGATGTCTAGTGTTTTTTGAATACCTTCTTATTGTAAAAGGGCCTTCAGAGCCTCATTGTAATCATCTTCTTGTGAATGCGAGTAGCCGTCACATCTCTTCTTAGAGATAAGCTGCCACCATTCTAACGAGTCTTTCACTCTGTATTTTTACAGTTTCTGTACATTTCTTTCATTAATATAAATCATGTATTAGTGTATATCTATGTTTATGGTTGCATTTGTGATACATTTTTGTTATATTATTGAACATTTGTGATATCTCTATGCATTTCTTTATTATATCTCCGATCTCATTTCATGCCGAAAATAATCTAGATCAGTGGTATCAGAGACAGCTACTCTTGATCGTTTTTTCAGTGCATGTCCCCGACAAGTTCCGATTATAGAAATTTGGGTCTCGAGCTTGTCTCTCTTGAAGACAATCACTCTCGCACACCCAAGAAACCCTCAATGGAAAAAGAAAAGAAAAATGACGGAGTAGACGATCCTATCAATTTGTTGCTTGAGCAAGCTCTCACGTGATAGAGGGATGAAATGATGGAGAATTTTTCCCACATCCTTCAACACCTGTCGATAGAATCAAGCGCATATTCAGGAAGTGGCCACTTTGGAGGCACCTCGACTTTCAAGGTACAAGTTAATTTTGATATTCTTGTATTTGAAGGATAGATAGATGCAGAAGCCCTAGAAAAATGGTTAACTCTGCTAGAAGGTTATTTCTCTGTTCACAATTTTTCCGACAAAGAAAAAATCACCTTCGCACTCCTTAAAGCTCTCCCTCATGTCAAACATTGGTGGGAAACTTACTGGGAGAAAATTTCCACAGAGGATTCTGGAATATATGGGGTCAATCCTAGTTGGGATTTTTTTGTGGATGCGGTAAAAGAACAATATTACCCTATTGGAAAATATGAGGACCAATACATGAGATGGACCACACTGCGACAAGAGAGGGGCTAAGCAGTTTTGGAGTTCACCAATACCTTCCATACCTTGCGCACCAAGATGGGTATCAAAGACTCTGAGCGACATTTGGTTCTAAAATACCGTGGGGCTCTACATAGATACATCCAGACTGAAATAGATTTTCTGGACATCTCATCACTCGGTGCTACTTATCGATCTGTTGTCAAAATTGAGCATAAATTTAAGCACCAGAACAAACAAGAATTTGGGTCTACAAATCCGCAACAACCAAAGTATGACAAAGACAAACCTAACAAAAAGTCTCTTGAAAACCAGTCCAAGACACAGGAAAAGAAGGGTCACGGGAAGACAAAGAAGGACACTGGAAAATGGTGTGATTTCCACAAAAGACCCTGGCACAACATCGATGAATGTCGCTCAAAATAGTCATTGGTGGCCGAGATCAAAGACAAGGAGCTAAACCTTGATTCAAAATCTGATTATGAAAATACTGGTAAAGGACAGATCATTGACATAGACCCCACTGTTATTGTCGCGACTGTAGAAATTCAACTAGAAGAGCCAACAGGTCCTGAAGAGGGGGAGCGCCTTTTTCATTCACAGATGTGGGTGAAGGGGACTCCACTGCATTTTATTGTTGATAGTGGAAGCCAGAAAAACTTCATCTCAGCAGAGGTCATCAAAAAGTTGGGATTGTTGACAACACCACACCTGCAGCCATACAACATCGGGTGGCTTCAGTAAGGACAAGATCTCCATGTTAGGAAACATTGTCGATTATCATACAACATCCAACCCTTAAAGGATGAGTTATTATGTGATGTTTCCCCACTGGATTTCTGTGATGTTCTCTTGGGCCAACCATATATGTGGAGACGCCATGCTGTTTATGAGTCTCGACCCTGTAGTGTCATTGTTACTTTGGGTGGTCATCTCTACAGAATACCAGAGGTAGTTCCGACTACTGTTCCACCTAAAAAGTGCCGCAAGTTAGTATCTCAAACTGCCAAATTCAGCTTCACAATCTGTTCAAAAGGAGAACAAAATGACATTGTAACCACTACAACCTTGCCCCAAGCAACTTCTATCCAACAGACGCAGGTCAACAAGGTTGCAACAAAGTGTAAAGATTCCTTCTGCACATCTTTCTCTCATGTATCTCAACTTGTTGAATAGCCTCAACCTCAACAGGTTCGTGATAGATTTCCACAAACTGAGCAACACGACGTCTCCAGCAAGACAAGCAACTCACCAAGATGCAGATTCAACAAACGCTTTTCCCTTTCCACTGGAAACTCAACACAATGGAGACCATTGATTCCTAAGGAGGGAGGATTGATCCAGGTGGATATCGGTGGCCACCCACCTTTTCCAAATGGCTCAAAATAGTTTTCTGACAATTTTGGCAATTTACTATTTTTAGCAGGTTTTAACTTCCAGGGCCATTTTGAGGGTCCAAATGAAGGTTTTTCGAGATCGAGGTTCTGAATGATTGATAAAGGCATGATTGA
>WSFP011425758.1:0-22328 GCA_009831015.1 Picea engelmannii
TGAAAACTATAATTTATGGATATTTATTTATCCTAAGTTCCCGAGGGATGGGAATGAGTCACCAAGTGGCTAAAGCTAATTTTGAAGGTGATAAGTGTCCAGTTATGACCATGCAAATATATGGTTGAACCTTAGTGTATTTGGGGGATAACTCACTCATTTTATTCATCTTTCAGACCATATGAACTGTGGACGGCCATTCCCTTATCTACTAAGAAAATCTTGGAAGGGGTTTCCTTATAGTAACCAGATTATTTTATGTCGAAGAGGTGGGTTGTCAAGCCCGTGAGCATTCTCTCCATGTAAGATATTTGTTGTCAAAGAAGCAAGTTTTCAAGCCCATGAGCATTCTCTCTAGGTGAGATATTTTTTGTCGAAGAAGTGGGTTGTCAGGCCCATGAGCATTCTCTCTAGGTGAGATATTTTCTAGGAATTGTTCCCTTATGCGTTGGTAATTAGTTACAGGGATCTGAGACTTCCTTTCCAACTTGTTGTTGAATCCCTGGAAGAGAAGTGGGGCAACCAAGGGATTTTTGAGCAAAGAAGGGGAACACTTCCTCTCATGGGATAGGCATGTGGGGAATGAGAGATTGTAGGCTAGTTGCAATTGTTGGGAACCTTGAATTAAGAAATTATGTTGATTATTAGACCTTATCTTGGCATTAGGAATCATTTTTCCCCGGTGGAGTTTATGCCTTGGCTCGAGGGTGACCTATTGCTGAAATTTTATGAGCAACATAGTCTATGGTTGGGAGGAATGTCTCAGCTCTACGTGCAGTTGGTGACTCTTTATAAAATATAGATGTCCTTTATGTGCTTTTCTGAATTATTGTGTGCTTAATTATTTATCTCTGATATGGGGTTTATTCCCTGTATGACATTGCATATAATTAATTGTTTTTATTTTGTATAATATTGCTTGTACATGTAAGTGTGATGTTGTTATTCAGTATTTGTTGTCGCACATGCAAAGTATAATAGTTATTAAGTATTCTTGTTAGTTAACATTTTAATAATGATCATGAGTTTATGAGGTGAGGCTAGAATTGTCATCCGCACAAGAGAATGGAATTGTTGTGTGCATGGGGAAGTAGTATGCGCACAAGGAGAACATAATTTCCATGTGGCACCAGAATTGTTGTGCACACAGTAGTAACTATTTGTTCTAAGTGGTTACACATGCAGTAATACTTGTGTTCTCTGAATGATTGTGTGCACAGTTGTATTATGAGTTAATTATGTTATTATAACTAGTGTCTGAAGAGGAAAATTTGTGTGGCGCGATCTAGCTTGGGATCGTGCGTGTTACCTCATGTGTTTCTGCACAGATTAACGTTATAGTGTAGAATCTACACACTATATTTTTGGAGTGGCATTACTCAACAATATGTTGGGGATGTTACAAAGTGGCATCAGAGAATTTGTTAAGTGTTTGTAATGGGGAACATTACAGATTGGTATCAGAGAATTTGTTAATTGTTTGTAAAGGGGAACGTTACAGGATGATACCTTTCATTGGGACCCCATGAAGGTCCACACAGTTGGAGAGAACCCTATGTGGGATGAGAATCATTGTGTATCTTGGAGAATGGAATCAAGCCCTAGTTGGCATATGGAAACTTGTATTCCTATTTAGAGAATTGGATATGGCTTGATGATTCCTTAGGATTTGACAATATTCTTGTAGGAGCATCAAATCGAGTAGATTACATTGGTTAGGGGTATTGATGGATTCTATGGAGGGATATGAACTTTCCTTGTGTGCCTATATCACCATGGATCCATTATTATGCATGAACATGACACATGCACTTTAGAGTGTAGCATCCCACTTGTGTTGGTCTGCAACTTCTCATTGTAGGTTTCTTGTATGGGCTAAGACCCGCATTATATTGTTGGCCTCCCTTACCTCTCATATAAATAGAGTAAGGAGAGAATATTTTCATTCATATATGTTAATTTACTCATTCACTGTGTTTTTATATGTGACCTAGAGAAGAGTGTGCACTAGCCTCTCTCTCTCTCTCTCTCTCTCTCTCTCTCTCTCTCTCTCTCTCTCAGTATTATTGGAGTATCTTGGAGAATATTATAGGTTTAGTTTAAATTTTATCCCTTGGATATTGGATTAGGTTTTTTTGACAAAACCCTAGGGTTGAATTGTGAAGAAGAAGAGGAGTGTAACATCCCCAGCCTTCAACAGGTCAAGCCATGCTAGTACTGCAGAACATTCACACATATATTTATATGTAACATGCATTGTAATTAATTTAAAACACATAAAACAGAGTTATTGTTACCATATAGATTCAAATAGAATAAATAGTAATTCATAAACATAAAGGAATACATGATAAGATTCAATTATCACAGGTATGCATAACATAAAATTAAGCACATGAATTATACTTATCTTTTCAACTTGGATAACACCACCAACTGTGTGCAGACCTTCCACGAACCTCCTAGCCTTAGACTGTGTTGTTCATCACTCTCAGCAGTAGGTCACCCCCGAGCTGGGACTAAGCTCCACTGGGAAAGGGAATCCTAGGCTAGGCAAGGTCAACAGGAAGACACATAGTTTATGAGGAAGGATTCTATCCCAGGAGCCACTTATGCCCACTACTCACATACTCTCATTCCCCACATGCCTATCCCACCCCAGGAGTATACACCTTCACTGTCACATAGTCCATTGGTTGCTTCACCTACCTTACCTTGGGCTTTAGCAACAGACTAGACCGGAATTCTTAGAGCTCTGTAGCAGCTACAAGACCCCTTCTATGAGTTCTCTCTTTCTCAGCACACTCTCTCACCTGGAGAGAGTTGCCTACAGTCCTAACAACCTACTTCTTCAACCACAACTACCTCCCTCACCTGGAGAGAGTGTTGCACATAGGCCTGACAACCTGCTTCTTCAAATCTATTCCAACACCAAGAGGAAAACAACAAGGCTTAGCAAGGAACAGACGACGGTGACAGGCCACACTCAGTCAAGGAACTCCAAGGCCACAATAGCGAACAACTATGATACACACGACACAGACAGAAACAGGATGCTCAGCTTCACAGAAGACGTAGGTTGGCTTCACGGATTGGATTCTCAGAGGTGTGTGGCTATGCATAGTTCCATTGAAGATACATTACGGGTTCTGGGAAAATATTCCAGCAATTTATGTGGAGTATCGTAAAATGGGTGTGCAGTTATGCAATTACAGACGCAAAGCCCACACAGTTCAGACAACATATCGAAGAATGAAGGGTGTCCCCCTCCATGGTTTGACTCTTAGGTTTTATCTACATGAACCCAGGTCGACACCTGTCTCCCTGGAGCTGCATGCTCTCCACTTTATATACGTTCCCTTCCCAAGAACTTGGGACAACACTCAACAATTGTCCACATTAGCCTTTTAGGAAATAATAATAAAGTATTATCACATTAGATATAAGCCCCCTAGCTTAGCCCCTAGGCCCAACACTTAGCCTCCTCTCCCTTACCCAACCTTGTGGAAGCTTAATCCCCCATCACTCTTTCTTCATGTTCGGTCTACACCCAGCAATGTTTTTATATTTTATTAATGATCTGCATAATTACATATACAAAATCAGGCTCCTGGCCTTTAACTCCTAGGCTCTCTGGCCTAATAAACACATAATCCCTTCATCTTATATACACTTGGCTCACTGGCCTATAAAGCATGTTTACAATACATAGACATAATTGGGGCTCGTCCTTGGGGTATTATAATCCCCTCCCCTTATTTTTGCACTGTCCTCAGTGCAGCTCTTTACACAACATTAGCAAGATTTCCAAAATCTTCAAAAATATGCGGGTATTCTACCTGCATAGCATCCTCATGCTCCCATGTTGCATCCTCAAGACCTTACCCGATCCACTGAACTTTTACAATCCCTATGGATCGATTCTAGAGCTGCTTGATTTTTCAGTCCAATATGCACACTAGATGCACATGGAAGACGCCTTCTTGCTCCATCTGAATCACATTCCAATCAATTATATGATTAGCATTAGGTATATATTTCTTAAGCAATGAAATATGAAACACATTATGTATAGTCATGGATGCAGGTAATGCAAGCATATATGCAACTAGCCCAATCCTTTCTAGGATTTCAAATGGCCCACAAAATCTGGCTGCCAACTTCTAATAGTTTCCCAGTTTCATGGAACTTTTGTTGGATTTCATTTTCAATAAAACATAGTCACCCACTTTAAACTATCTATGGGTCATGTTCTCATCAGCATAACTCTTCTTCCTGTCTTGGGAAACCTTCAAATTCTGCTTAATTTTTAGCACTTTCTCTTCCATTTCCTTGAGCAACTTTGGTCCAACCAATGCTCTTTTAGCTAGATTATCCTAGCTTATTGGAGTGTTGCACTTTCTACCATAAAGCACCTCAAATGGGCTCATCTTCAACGATGTTTGATACCCGTTGTTGTAAGCGAATTCTACCAAGTGTAGGTAGTATTCCCATTTGGATGGTTTGTCCATCACATACATCCTTAGCATGTCTTCTATTACTTGGTTCACTCTTTCTATCTACCCATCAGACTCAAGATGATAGGTTGTGTTGAAGTTCAAATTCGTTCTAAACCCTTTAAACAACCCCTTCCAGAACTTGGAGGTAAATTTTGGGTCTCTGTCAGACAAAATTGTCTTGGGAATACCATGCAATCATGTTATTTCCCTCATAAAAATATCAGCAACATCAGCTGCCTTGTGAGTAGTCTTTAGGGGAATAAAATGGGTAGCTTTCGTAAGATTGTCCACCACCACCATGATTGAATCATGTTGCTTTTCTTTTCTAGGCAAGCCTATGATGAAATCCATTGTCACCACTTCCCACTTCCACTCAGGAATGGGTAAAGGTTGTAGCAACTCTGTTGGGTGCCTATGCTCAGCTTTAACCTTTTGGCATGCCATACATATGGTGATGTATTCTACAATTTATTTCTTCATACCTGGCCAAAAATAATGGATCTCAACTGCTACCACAGTTTTCTGATATCCAGGGTGCCCTGCATAAGGCACATTATTCATTTCATTCAAAATCATAAGTTTCAAATCTTGGACACTAGGTATAAAAATTTTGTTCTTGTACAGAATTTTTCCATCAATTTCCAATTTATAATTTTCCACTTTCTGTGGCATATTTCCTTGTTGTAGCTTTGCTACCAAATCCCTGTACTGCAAATCTGCATTTGCAACCTCCGAAATTATACCTTTAATATCATTTCGGTACATGCTAATGGTTGTAGCATGTAGTGCATGCACTCTCCTACTGAGCACATCAGCTACTTTGTTCTCCTTTCCTTTAATATTCTTGATATCAAAGTCATACTGACAAAGAAACTCTAGCCATCTACTATGCTTAGCATTCAAGGTTGGTTGATCAAACAAATTCTTCAGACCATTATGGTCTGTCCTCAGTTCAAACATTCTTCCCATGAGGTAATGCCTTCATTTATTTAGAGCGTGAATGATGGCTTCCAACTCTAAATCATGAGTGGCATAATTATTTTCGTGCTCTTTCAACTTTATGGATTCATAACAAATTATGAATCCATTTTGGCTCAAGACTCCTCCCAATCCTTCTTTGCATCAATCTGTGCACACTATGAAATCTTCATTCGGATCCGCAATCCTCGGGATTGGAGTACTAGTTAACAACTACTTCAATCATTGGAATATTTTCTCACATTCTTTTGTCCACTGAAATTTCTTCTCCTTCCTCTGAAAGAAAGTGATAGGGTGAGCTATTCTTGAGAACCCTGCAATAAACCTTTTGTAATAACTAGCTAAACCCATAAAGGCTCTGACTTTTGTCACATTCTTTGGCCTTGACCATTCTCTGATGGCCTCAATCTTCTCAGGATCCACAACTATCCCATCCTTTGAGATGATATGCCCCAAGTAATGGATCTTCTTTTGGTAAAACGAGCACTTGCTCAACTTGGCATACAACTAGTGCTCCCTTAGCACCTACAACACCATACTTAGATGTTGTTCATGATCTTCCTCTGACTTGGAATACACCAAGATGTCATCCAAAAAGACTATGACAAACTTGTCTAGATATTCCCTGAACACACCATTCATTAGGCACATAAAGACAGTGGGTGCATTTGACAACCCAAATGGAACCACTTTGAATTCATAGTGACCATACCTTGTTTTGAAGGTGGTCTTGTTGATGTCTTCATCCTTTATTCTTACCTGGTGATAACCCAATATCAGATCTATTTTCGAAAATATCTTAGCATCCTTCAACTGATCAAAGAGATCATCGATCCTCAGTAAAGGATACTTGTTCTTAATAGTCACTTTGTTCAACTGCCTGAAATCAATGCACAATCTCAGTGTTTCTTCCTTCTTCTTCACGAACAGGACCGGGGCTCCCTAAGGTGACACACTTGGGCATATGTACCCCTTCTTTAGAAGCTCTTCAAGTTGCAATTGTAGTTCTTTTAGCTCTGGTGTACTTATTCTGTAAGGAGCTTTTAACACCGAAGATACTCCAGGCATCAAGTTTACAGAGAAGTTAATATCTCTTTTCGGATCTTGAAATAAATCTTTGAATTCGTTTAGTACCGCATGATCTTCAATCTTCGAGACCTCATCCTTAGATGCTTCCTCTACATAGGCTGCAAATAATTGACAACCTTTCCTGTAGCACTTCTTTAGCTGCATTGTTGAGATTTCTCTTATAGAAACAACTCTGGGAACTCCTTGGACTATTCTCTGATTCCCCTCCTCATCCAGGCAAGTGAATGCCTTGTTATGACGGTCTAGGATGGTGTGGTGTTGGTCCAACCAATCCACCCCAATTAGACAATCATAAGAACCTAAAGGTAGAATGTTCAATTCAGCCCTTGTGTTCAGTCCATTCACGTCCACTGGACATGACTTAACCAACTCGACAACCTTTCTCTTGGCTCTTGTGGCCAATTGCACTAACCAATATTTCTCATGCTTACTTATTGGTAAATGCAAACTTTCCACCACTCTAGGATCTATATAACTATGGCTAGACCCTGAATCAATTAAAATAGTTAAGGCATGGTTGTTGATTGTACCTCCCACTTCAATCATGTGTGATTGAAATTTATCTTGCTTGTTGTCCAAGGCTACATAGATCATTGGTACACCTTTGCCCATGTCTTCCACTGTCTCAGCCTGCTGAACATTGTGGACAGTTCTCACTTTGTCATTTTTGTGGGGGTAGTCTCTGTACCTATGATTTCTTTTACAACCCCAACATTCTATAGGTGTTTGCCTTGGCAATTTCCCACCTACTTCAGCCTTCCTCGGCTCTCTAAAACCTGACTATCCTTGAGCATTGTTTCTGAAAAAGGGAGGTTTGTTTCCCTTCTACCTCTGCTCTTTCTTAAACTTCTTCTGGTCATCCCAAGCCTTCTGAAAGGTAGGATTTTCATATTTCTGCTCATACAAGCATTTTTCTATCCTTATCGTTTCTTCCATAGTCTTAGGGTCATCATACTAAATCTTGTTCCCAATGGAAGGTAGTAGTCCACTCAAATACCTTTGAATTTTGACAGTATCATCTTTGATGAACAGAACATATTTCAATAACTCCAAAAAATTACGTTCGTATTCATCAATGGACAGGTTGCCTAGCTTGAGTTCAATGAACTCTTTCATTTTTATGTCATAGTATCTTTTAGTTAAGTATTTCTTTTCAAAATACTTATTGAACTCCTTCCAAGTAATATCTTTCTCTTTAATCTGTTGCACTTGCACAAGTTGATCCCACCACATGGATTTTTTTCCTTTTAGTTGATACATTGCAATTCTTCCTTCTGCATGAGAGGAATAATTATGCAGTTGGAAATATTTCCTCATGCCAAGCAACCATGTTTCGACATCTTCCTCCTTCTTGTGTTCTCCATCAAACGTAGGAGGCTTAATCTTGTTAATTTCTCCCTTCAGCTCATCCACTCTAGATCTCATGTGATTTCTGGTAGGAGATGGTCTTGAACTACTATGTGCCTCCTTATTGGACTGCTTTGGGGAGTGACGATGATGCATGCTAATGCTTCTTGACCTTTTTTTCTCTCAGGGGTTTTGCGACTCCCTGTTTTTCTTGAGTCACTCTCCTTATCCAACTTCTTTTCTATTCTCTCCAAACTCTTCATCAACCTTAAGTTGAATTCTCCCTATTTTTCCTAAGCTTTCCTGAGCTTTCTGCTATTTGATCAGTGAGTTTGGTCATCTTTCTGCAATCTTTCAATGATTTTCATCATGTTTCCTTCCTTATCTATCTCTTCTCCATGTCCATTGGAGTTCAGTCCTTCAACTCCCAAATGGACATCCATTCCTTTTGCTTCATTCTTTGAACTGGAAGCACTATGTGTCTCCTCCATTTCTCTGCACTCAGTGTCAATTCGTCATAGTCCTGACACTCATTGAAATATGAAAACAGAACGTGCAGTCAACCAGAATTTGCCAGGCCATCATTCCTTAACAATTCCCACAGAATTCATAAACCAACACAATTTAAGAAAACGTTCAGTTTTCATGAATTTTTCCCGAGCTCCGCTTGGCTTTGTAACAATTTCAGGCCTTAACCCTTTCTCTTAGTCCCCAACCCATGTGACCACAGGCTATGACCTAGTGCTAAATCAATAGGCGCTTACTTGGGCCTTCGGGTGTCAGAATTCTTCATAATACATCACAACATACTCTCGGAGTTTCGAATTAACGATCTCGCGAAGTAGGGTTGTTCAATGGTCCACATCTACCCAGCATTTGATAGCTGACATTATCGGTGGAAATTCCATCATCGAAGCTTCAAGACTTTTGGACTTCAGAGCTTCGGGTGTCGAAAGCCTTCATGCTTGCTTCCTTCCAATCTCACGACTTTCGAACTTTCAACTCCTCTATCTTCTGGGCCCACATAGTACAACTATCACCAACTAAGGTGACAACATGTGGTACACTTAGGAAAGTCCACATCACCCCAAGCGACGTCATCCGGCCCCACCACGTCTACCCTTTCACTTCGAAACTTCAGGCTTCGTAAGTTTGTGCTTCACCACATTTCGCTTCTCCCGACTACCGCAGTTATGAATTCTCCCTAGATCATCAACAGTCCTTATCTCTCCTACAACCAATGGTCGAGATCCACTTCATGATTTCTTACTTCGGATATGTTCACCTCTATTCATTTCCAATCTTCCGATTTCATGAATTTCGAAGGGTTCTCGTGACTAACCCGAGCGTGACTTTACAAGATCTAACGGCTGAGCTCTCCCCTTAGATCTATGGTGTAGATCTCTTCCATGACCTCGAAGCTTCAGATTTTGGAAGTTTGTGCCTCAACGCACCTCACTTCTCCCGATTTTTGAACTCCGTTCGAGGATAACCCTCATGCACCTTCTCCAGATATGACAGTCATAAAAGGGTTTCCCTTCCTTCCGAACAGATCCTACGATCCACATTACTTTGCGGCCCAATACCACTTATGTCATGGTTTTACAACATCGCTACTCCTCTTGAGCTTCTTAACATAGCCAAGGTAACCTCTTGGCACTCAAGGAGGTTCTGAGGTCCGAAATTAGTCCTCCAGACCCAATTTCCTCCTGAAACCTCGATTCCAAAGACCACTTATCCAACCCATCCAGGCTCAGTGTTGAAACCGTGGGCTTTGATACCAATTTGTAACATCCCTAGCCTTCAACAGGTCAGGACATGCTACTACTGCAGAACATTCACACATATGTTTATATGTAACATGCATTTTAATAAATTTAAAACACATAACACAGAGTTATTGTTACCATACAGATTCAAATAGAATAGACAATAATTCATAAACACAGTGGAATACATGATAAGATTCAATTATCATAGTTATGCATAACATAAAATTAAGCACATGAATTATACTGATCTTTTCAACTAGGATAACACCACCAAATGCATGCAAACCTTCCATGAACCTCTCATCCTTAGACCACACTACTCATCACTCTCAGCAATAGGTCACCCCTGAGATGGAACTAAGCTCCATCAGGCAAGGGAATCCTAGGATAGGCAAGGTCAACATGAAGACACATAGTTTATGAGGAAGGATTATCTCCCATGAGCCATTTATGCCCACTGGTCACAGACTCTCATTCCCCACATGCTTGTCCCACCCCAAGATTATACACCTTCACTATCACACAGTCCATTGACTTATTCACCTCCCTTACCTTGGGCTTCAACAACAGGCCGGATTGGAATTCTCATAGCTCTGTAGCAGCTACAAGACCCCTTCCAGGAGTTCTCGCTTCCTCGGCACACTCTCTCACCTGGAGAGAGTTTCCCATAGGCCTGACAACCCGCTTCTTCAACCACAACTACCTCCCTCACCTGGAGAGAGTGTTGCACACGGGCCTGACAACCTGCTTCTTCAACTTCGTTCCAACACCAGGAGGACAACAACAAGGCTCAACAAGGAACATACGACGGTGACAAGCCACACTCAGTCAAGGAATTGCAAGGCCACAATAGCCAATAGCTATGATATCCATGAAACAGATAGAAACATGAGGCTCGGCTTCACATAAGATGTGGTTCGGCTTGACGGATTGGATTCTCAAAGGTGCGTGGCTATGCAGAGACATTACGGGTTCTGGGAAAAGATTCTAGCAATCTCTGTGAAGTATCGTAAAATGGGTGTGTGGTTATGCAATTGTAGACACAGAGCCCACGCGGTTCAGAGATCAGATCGAAGAATGGAGGGATACCCCCTCCATTGTTTGACTCTTGGGTTTTATTTGTATGAGCCCAGATCGACACCTATCTCCCTAGAGCTGCATGATCTCCACTTAACATAGGTTCCCTTCCCAAGAACTTGGGACAACACTCAACAATTGTCCACATTAGCCTTTTAGGAAATAATAATAAATTATTATCCCCTTTAGAGATAAGCCTCCTAGCTTAGCCCCTAGGCCCAACACTTAGCCTCCTCTCCCTTACCCATCCTTGTGGAAGCTTAGTCCCCCATCACTCTTTCTTCATGGTCGGTCTACATGCAACGATGTTTTTATATTTTATTAATGATCTGCATAATTACATATACAAAATCAAGCTCCTGGCCTTTAACTCCTCGGCTCTCCGGCCTAATAAACACATAAGCCCATCAGCTTATATACACTTGTCTCACCAGCCTATAAATCATGTTTAAAATACATAGACATAATCGAGGCTCGTCCTTGGGGTATTACAAGGAGGATAGGATGTGTTTCCTTGGAGGATGTGTTGGAGTAATTCTTGCATATTGGATTAGCTTGGTTGCAAGGGTTTTGTTAATTTTCCATAGATAGGACTTGGAGAGATGGGAGGATTTGTACTAAGCTTGAGACAAGGCTATGATATGTACATGTATTTCATCTTAATCATATTAATGAATTTTTTAGCTATCTAAAACTTCTGCAATTTCTAGATTTTATTTTTAGTGATATGTGTTCTTTATGCATTTTTATTTACAATCAAATATGTCTTCTTGATTTGAAATCATTAAAATGACAATTTTTAAGTGATTTGACATATAAGTGAAGAATATATCAATTTGATTTTATTGCTATCATCATGTTTTTGGTCTACTATTAGTAATAATATAAAAGAGTATTTTCAGATTTGGTTATTGGCTAATAAGTTTCTCTAAAAGAGTTGAAACATATCCCTTTGGTTTGATATATTTTCTCCTTGATTTGAGGATAAGTAGGGTACATTACATCTAATGCACTAGTACACCCTCCTAACCGTCTCATGCATCACTGTGATTCAGCCACCAAGGCTACCAAAGTATATGAACTCGCCATGCAACTTGCCAAGTATGCCCAACACGCCCTTCGTCATGCCATTGCTAATGGAACTATTATCACACAATTTCTCACTTATAGAGATAAAGTTTGAAAGCTCAAGTGTGATCTAGTGCAACCAAGAGGGGGGGCATTTGCACCTCTCCAACCCTCTCTCACTTTATGCCATCTTTTCTCTGGCTCAAGGGGGTTTCATTGGATTAAGATTGTTAGGACTTGGGAGAGTGAAGCTACAAGCATTGTGAAGAGTGAGTCCAAGAAAAATTGTTTTGTTAAGGTTTGGGGTAATAAAAGAGTGGATGGAAGCTTGTATATAAGTGTTTATTCATTGGGCATATGGAGTCAAAATGAGAAGATGAGAGCTTGCTAAAGGAAAGAGAAATATTGAAGATGAAAAATTAGGGTTGTCAAATTATAAACACAAGAAAAACCTTCCAAGAAACAAACCCTAAGGATTATTGACTTATAAACACTAGGTGTTGTTTTCGTCTCCAACATCTAGCAACAAGATATAATGGAACTAGGAAAATCCCTAAATTTTATCGACTTATAAACCCTAGGTTTCTCCCTCAAGATAAAGGCTAAGGGAATAACAACTTATAATCCTTAGCTCGACCTATTTATGCTTCAACAAATTTAGATGGACCAACAAGGGAAGGGGATATCAACTTATAATCCTTCCTTGGGGTTTCTATAAAAAATTGTCCAATGAGATAAAGACAATATGAAACTATTGTTAGGAATTATACTTCCACACTAAACCTAATATAAGAGAGGAAGACAGACTTAACATAGAAAATAAATCACACAGTACACATAGATTTTACCCTAGAAACCCAAACGGGAAAACCAACATTCCTTGAGCCTCTAGCTCTCTTGTTGTCTTATTCATTTAGAATAAAAGGTTACATGTATAACCTTGGTCTACACCTAAAACAAAATCAACATCATACCCTCTTTATTTACACAAGAATAACCCTACATCCAATTTAGATTACATCTACATGACCAACAACTTTATGCTAAATAGTAGAAAGAACATTAATTATAAATTTGACGATTAGCTTCTACATTATTACATCACGCCTTATTTATAGGATTTACAGTATGAAAAAACCTAAAGAAATGTGTCCATAAATGGTTATAGATCCAAGCAGATCATTATCTACAAATCTCACAAATCTCAGGATTTTGTTATAGTCAACTACCAGTGAGATTATCATTCAACCTCCATTCATTCTTCAGTCAATTTTCACTTGACCTCCTATCGACCTCTTGTTGGCTAACTTCTTTGACTTGTTGTCGATCACTTCGACTTCGACTTTGCTCGGTCGATCATTTTGACCTTTGAATTTCACTCTCAGTCGATCCACCTCAATTGGACTTTCACTGCAAACAATATAACAACCCAACATTCTCCCACTTGTTGTCTTCTTTGCTGAAATAGGAGAACCTAAAATTATCTTCACAGACCCACGGAAGCAATGCCCATTTCCTTTCTACACCAAGAGAACTTCACAACACTCACATAATTGGTCAAAGAGTCTGTTATGTTTTCTAACATGTCTACTTTCTCCAACAACACCTTGTTTCTTTCCACCATGTCTCTTACAAAATGGTATGGTACATCAATATGCTTAGTCTTGGAATGATAAGTTGGGTTCTTTGCTAGAAATATTGTGCTTTGGATTTAGTATTTTATCTTCATAGCTTTCTTCTTAAACCTGATCCCTGAACACAGTTGTTGCAGCTATACTTTTTTTTTTCTTCCATGAGTGGATGTCATGTATTCAACTTCTTTTGTTGACAAGGATATGACCACTTGTCACTTACTCATCCAACTGATTGCTCCATCGAACATATTTAACACATATCCACTAGTTGACCTTCGTCGATCTAAATATCCATCCCAGTCAAGGTCAAAAAATCCATGTACATCTACTTTACTGTCAACTCTAGGTTTCCCTTGGTAGAAAATATCATAATCTTTTGTGTCAGAAAAATACCTAAATACTCTCTTGATAGTTGTCCAATTCTCTTTTCCAGGTATTGACATGTATCTTCTCAACACTCCCACTACATGGGAAATGTCTGGTCAAGTGCAAACCATCACATACATTAGACTACCAACAACACTTTCATAGGGAACATGTGTCGTGTCCTCTATTTATTCTTGTGTCTTTAGAAATTGTTCAACAATTAACCTTGCTCCCATAGGAATTGGCACCTTTACAATTTTGCAATCCTCCATGGTAAAAAACTTCAAAATTGTTTCAATATACATTTTTTTATTCAACTAGATCTTTCTAACTGCCCGATTTGTCTTAATCTCCATTCCCATAATGAATTTCGTTGCACCGGGATCCTTCATGTCGAACTTGGAGGATAGATGTTTCTTTACCTCCTTTAATGCATCCATGTTGTTTTCGATCAACAACATGTCATCAACATACAATGCTACATATATGAAATTCCCACATTCTTCCTTGGAATGCAAACAAAAATCAACTTTGCTTCTCACAAATCCAAAAATAAGGATGTGTGTGTTAAACGTTTGATACCACTTCCTTGGTGATTTCTTTAGACCATAAAGGGACATTTTTCAATTTCCACACTAGCTCTTTCTTTCCCTTTACTGCAAACCCTTCAGTTTGTTTCATTTAGATTTCTTCTTCCAGGTCCCCATGTAGGAACGTTGTCTTTACATCCATTTGCATTATTTCAATATCAAATGCTGCAGCCATAGACATTAATGCTCTAATGGAATTTGATTTTGCAATAGGGAAAAAAATATCACCGGAGTCGACTCATTCGACTTGGCAATATCCTTTCGCTACTAGTTGAGATTTGAATTTCTCGAATGGACCTACTACATTTATCTGTTTCTTGAATACCCACTTACTTCCGAAAAACTTTCTTCCACTAGGAAATTTGACTAAATCCCATGTCTCATTCTTGTGCAAGGATTCCATCTCTTTGACCATGGATTCCTTCCAGAGTCTAGCCTCTAGTTAGTCTCCTGCCACCCTGATTGACTTGGGCTCATCTTCAGTGGAAGTTAAGACAAATACGGAATGGGAGTGAGGAAAACTGTACCTTTCGACTAGTTTTCTTACTCATTAAGAACCCTTACAACCAGGGTTGGTTTATCCACCTATTCATCTGATTCGGTCGATTCATTTGAATCATCTTCTTCATTCCTCAATTCAAACCTAACCTTCTCTAGATTTTTTTCTATTTGAACCACTTTAGACTCAACTTCCCTCTTCCTTCTTTGAAAACCACATCTTGACTATACATTGTTTTCCTTGATGCGAGATCCTAGAGATTATATCCTTTCGTTCTTTCTTTGTATCCAATGAAAATGCATTTGACTATCTTCTTGTCCAACTTGCTCCCTTTTTCCTTGGGAACATGCATAAATGCATCAAAGCCAAATACTTTGAGATGTGAAAGTGAAGGCTTCTTACCAAACCATACCTCATGTGGAGTCATGTCGACTAGTGTCGATGAAGGAGACATATTCAATAGATATTTTGTAGTGTTGATTGCTTCTTCCTATAATTCTTGTGTGAGCCCAACACTAATGAGAATGTTCCTTGCCTTGTTCATCAATGTTGTATTCATTCTTTTTGAAACTCCATTTTGTTGTGGGGTATACAATGTGGTATTTTTGAGTGTTATGCCACAATGCTGGCATAACTGCTCAAAATCCTTTCCACCGAATTCACCACCATTGTCAATTCTTAGCACCTTGATCTTGTTATCTTTCTAGTTTTCCACAAGAGATTTAAACTCTGGATTTATTGAAAACCTATGATTTCTTCATTAGGAAATATATCCATGTCTTCCTGGAAAAATCATCTATGAACGAGACATAATATAGGGATCCACCAAGTGAAGGGATTGTTAAAGGCCCAAAGACATCACTATGAACCAATTCTAGAATCCCATTTTCCCTTGTTGCTCTAGATGGGAACCTCACCCAAATTTTTTTTCCATATATGCAATTTTCACAAAAATCAACTTCTAAATTATATTCAAGAAAACTTTCAACCATACCTTTGTTGTGCATAGCTCAGAGTGATTTTTCTCCAATGTGTCCCATCCTCTTGTGCCATAACATGGTTAGGTCGACTTGACAAAGGATTGTAGAATAAGTTTGAATCAACTCATCCCGAGATGAGTTGAGTTGAGTCGAAGTCGATTTGATTTTAGGAACAACAATGTTGTTGCATCCATTCGAGTCAACATTCCCTAATAATTTGTATAGAGTTCCAATCCAAAATCCTTTCATTAAGACCGTTGCACTCCTGGCCATTTTGCATGTGTCCTTGTGTGAACTCCAACATCACTCATCTTGTTGACAGATATCATTTTTCTTTCCAAACTTGGAATATGTAGCACACCTGGAAGGGTTCTACTCCTCTCATCTTGTAGTATCAGTTATAATATTCCCTGTCCACCAATTTTGGTTGTCGATTCATCCCCCAAGAACACATCTCCTCCTTCATATCTCTCATATTCGCAGAACCATTCTCTATGATGTGTCATATGATAGGACGTTATTGAGTTGATCAACCAAACTTCTTGATCTAATTGTGCACTGGCCGACACCAAATACACATCACCTCCTTTATCCGGAGTAGTATTTCTCTCATTCAACTGTTTCTCATCAGATCTTGTACTAACTTCCATTTCCTTTTACTTGAATTCCTTTTTATAATTCCCAACTTTATCACATTTCCAACATCTTCTCATCGATTGAATCGGGGATTTATATCTACCCTTTGACTTAGAATTTCTAACAGAGAATTTTCCTTTTTCTCTGTCAACCACTCAACCTCTCACCATTAAAGCATCTTTGGTTGATCCTTCCATGTTCTTCCATAAAATTTCTTCTAAAAGTAGAGATGCAACCACGTTTTCCAACACTAATGTAGTTGAATTACTCCCTATAGCCGCAACTAAGTTATCCCAAGTGTCTGGAAAAGAACATAATAGGCTAATACATCTCTCCTCCTTAGTGATTTTAATATCTACAAATGATAACTGGCTTATTATAGTATTGAACACATTCAAATTCTCAGTTACCAAGTTACCATCACTCATCCTCGGAAGATACAGTTTCTTTCTAAGGAACAACTTATTTTCCATGGATTTCGACTAGTATAAGCTTCCTAACTTGTCCCATAGTTTCTTGGTCAAGTCTTCACCTAAGACATTCAACAACATTGAATCTGCAAGAGACATCCGAATCGTACTTCTTTCCCTTACTTTGAGTTTCTCCCATTCTTCCCTTGACATACCCAACAAAATCGTACCTAGACAGATTGTTATCCATTGTTCTCGATCTACAAGGAGATCTTCAATTTTAAGCTTCCAAAGTTCAAAATTTTGTCCATTGAATTTTTCGATCTCTATTCTCGAGCTACTTACCATTATTTTAAGCACAACTTTAAATATCTCTGACTTACTAATATTACTATACCTAGGGATTAGCTCAAATTCAAGATTATCAAACCAAGATCTGATACCACATGTTAGGAATTATACTTCCATGCTAAACCTAAAAGAAGAGAGGAAGACAAATTTCAGCTAGAAAATAAATGACAAAGAAATTACATAGTACACATATATTTGACACTAGAAACCCAAATGGGAAAGACAAAATTCCTTGAGAATCTTTCTCTCTTGTTATCTTATTCATTTAGAATAAAAGGTTACATGTCTAACCTTGGTCTACACATAAGACACAATTGACATTATACCATCTTTCTTTACACAAGAACAACCCTACAACCAATTCGACTTACATCTACATGACCAACAACTTTTTGCTAAATAGTAGTAGGAACATTAATTATAACATCTAATGAATAGCTTCTATAGCATTACATCATGTCTTATTTATAGGATTTATAGTAGGAAAAACCCTAAAGAAAGGTGTCTAAAAACGATTACAAATCCATGCATATCATTGGCTACAAATCCCACGAACCTCAAGATTCTGTTACGATCGACTACCAATCAACCTCCATTCAGTCTTTAGCCAAATTCCATGCGACCTCCTATTGACCTCTTGTTGGATGACTTCTTCGACTTGTTGTTGATCACTTCAATTTCGACTTTTCCCAGTCGATCCACCTTAACTAGACTTTCACTGCAAAGAATATAACAACCCAACAACTATTACACCTTTAATAGAGTATACACCAAAATATTCCAAGAGCCAACACTTAAATTTGAAGAAGAATAAGAATTACTCATCCAAGGCGTTATGCATGAAGAAACCTTATTTTCATGAAAGATCCGCCAAAACAAGAAAAGAATCCACTAGATCAATCCTTCAAAAGTGTGCATAAGTACAAAGCCAAGATGCTCCAATAAATTTCAAAAAAATATTAGATCTCCTAAGAGATTTCTCCCTCAAGTTGTTGATGATCCAAATGAGAGGAAGTGCACCTCTATTTATAGAGGAGGTGCTCAACTTACCTCAAAATAAAATATTATTTTTTAAGCTAAAATTCCCCTAATCTAGCCTATGGAGGAGCAAAAGGACCTCTTCAACAATTAAAAAATCAAAGCAATACAAAACTTGGGCTTCTAAGCCACGTGCACAACAATTATGGAGCAAATACTCTCTTGGGGTGACCCATCTCCCTGAATGAAGGGAAAAATGGGAGCTTTAGTGCAACATCTAGCCTCTAAAGGCCCTTCAAAGCACATGGATTCTCCAATAAACCTTCATGAGACCCTCTAGAATGGGCACACAAAATCCCAAAGGGGTATAACCATTTTCTTCCAAGGATGACCTCAAAGTGCATTGGTGTCTTCCAAAGGCTCCTACAAGTTTTCTTTATCCACAATACAAGTAACCCACATCTAAGTCTTCTTCCAATATTGAGGGTACATGATTTCAAAGTGGGTTACATTGATTTGGCTCTGCTTTTTCACATCAAATTCATATTTAAAATTTAATTTCAAACCCAACTGAGGTTTTTAAAAAGGGGCACCACCTAATTCTGCACCAACATCAAAACCAAACTAAGGTAACCCCTTTAAACATATAGTTACAAACCAATTCAGCCATACCATTCTAACTCAGATCCAATTAAAACACACCAAAGTCAGCTTAGTATAATATAGGTGTTGGTCACACACACACACACACAATAGGTTGACCATTCTTTCACTTCAAACAATTATCCATGATTTCGTTCTACAATTTGGTTCACTGGGAAAAGGTCTCTGTTTCCCTCTATTACCTATACCTTCAAAACTTTGGATACCATTGATTACTTTGCTATCTAGGGCATTTACCCTTCTACAAGTTGATTACTGGACTTGTTGGAAGCATTCCTGATTGTTGGCACACTACAATTGATGTTGTCCTGAATGTTAACCTTTTGAAACATTGAGCATGGTTGTTAATGCCACCCATCACTTCCTGCATGTTGTTTCCATAAAAAGTCTTAAAAATACTACAGAAAATGTCAAACAACACTAGTATCATAACCACAATTTCTTCACTAGGAAATCCACTAGTGGCACAAATTCTAGGAAAATCTTTGTGTAGGTAATATAGACCATCTTATGTTTCTTTGTAAGTCAATTCCAGGTAATTTTTATTATGTTGTGGGTAAGTCCTCTAGTATGGAAATCTACAGGAAGAAAATATGGAAGGTTATGACCAAACCTGCGTTGTAGGCCTACACAAAGGTTTCACTATCATGCACATGATTTTATGCCTGATAGATTTTTTTTTTTTTCTTGGATAACCCGCCAATCCAATTCCTATAGTAGTTTGCTTAATCAACAACATATCCTCCATCACTTCATTCAGATATTGTCCCAATGGAATTGATATATCTTATGCTTTGTCTTAGCATATTTATGCTTATTTAGAAGGACAAGTTTCATGATCTAAATAATTGCCACATGGATCAACCAAATGAACCTCTTTGCTAGTATGAAATTCTCTCAAAACCTCTCAGCATAGCACACTTTGTTTTACACACATGGATATTGAAACAAAGTATTTTAAATGAACCTACATTGTTGCACCAACTTTGATAGACCGCCATTAAAATCACCCTTTGTCAAACCATATCAATGTGACTTCATTTTGAGGATGTCTTGTTTACTTATGGAAATTGTGATATTTTAATTGCAATAAGGGCATGAAAATATATGCCTTTAGACATATCACCACTGGTCAACAATAACACATGTGAAATGCATTCATCTTGAGTTTATAGCATCTTATCACTTGAAATATTTATTGGAGTAGATTGTCTACTAAGCATTACATCATTCCTGCGTGAAAATATCTGAATGTAGCCTTTTTTTAACTCATGTATTACTTCTTCTTTATGTTGAGGCATGACCATGTGACCTGTGCACCGTTTTCCACTGCCTATGCACCTTCCCTTCTGTTAGGATATTTAGACACTTAGGAGTTAGTAAGATCTACTTGGTTTATTATGTCGTTAGGTAAAAGTGTGTTTCTTTAATATGCATTTGTAGTTAGGAAATCCAACGGTCATGATATGTTCCCGACATAGAGTGATCCGATGGTTCATACTCTCCTCGATCTTGACAGTCATTGATCTGTGGCTTAACACCTGATTGGTCCATGATCTCTATTTAAAGAGCATGGAGGGTCACTTGTCAATGATCGATTGTGAGAAAATCTCTTGTAAAATCTCTCTGTAATCTTTTTCTTTGCATTAATAAACTGCTCCAAGTGGTCATGTTGGCTAGGGCCATGGATGTTTCCCCGTAGGGGTTTTACCATGTGAAAAAATCGGTGTGTTGATCTTTGATCTGGTTATGTGAGTGGTTACTGAAGGTGTTCGTCCTTTGTTGGAATACCTATGTTGTCGAACATGGTATCAGAGCCTGTTTGAAGACCCGCTCATGTTGAAGATCGAGATCATGAAGCCGAGTTGCCTCATGTCCACTTTATGTCATTTCTGTACATTTCTGGGCTAAGAGGACTGTTCCATTGTGTCTAGAGCACTCACTTCAGTCAGGAACACTTTTCGTTTCACTTGAAAAGGTTTCCTCTTTCCCAAGATATGCTGATTACAGTCAGATCTGGAGGTATAAAGCTTGAATACGCATTTTTTTAAATTTTTGCAGAGTAGTATTTTGGTTTTATTTCGGTTTTGTTTTATTTATTTCTGGGTTTCTACTCTTTTAGATCTGTGTATGCTTTTTGTCCCGTGCCCTGTGCGATCTCGGCAAATCAGAAACAAATAGGAAAAGGTGCATCTTCTTGGTAAGCTAACCAAGATCTAACCCTTGTTGTCATCGAGAAGCGAAATTTTTTTCTTGTGTGAAAATAGTTTTTTTTAGCAAGCTCTCCAAGGTCGTCTTCAACAACAACAACAACAACAACCCCAATCCTCCTTATGAACATTACAATATGTTTTGCTAGATCATTTGGTTAAAAGTTTCCTTATTAAGTAAGAGGTCTTGAGTTCAAGTCTCTCTTTTGTTACCTTTTTTGAAAAAGTTAATTCTAAAATTGTGAAGTGTATTTCACTTAGTATAAAAGTGAATCACTATAAGTAGCTTTAATATTTTATTTTAGAGTTATTTATTTTGCATGCAACTTTTCTGTTATAAAGTAACTTCATTGTAAAAGTGATCCCCACTTCTCTTTATAAAAGTGGGTCACTTCATAAAGCAACTTACACAATCACGTGGTCATTTGGTTACCGATTGTGCCTTTTTTAAAAGGGCATAACTCTAACATCGGAAGTCCATTTTCAGTGCCGTTTTTTTAAAAACCGCATAACTTTTCGAGCTCTTTCCATCTAGATCGTCAGTTTCAGTTTTTAAATCCACATTATCTGCATATTTAATATGGCTTCTACAAGTACTGTCTTTCTTACCAGTAACAACTACTTCCAATGGAAATCTCATATGAAAGATTTATTAAGAAGTAAAGGCTTGTACCGGATTACCTTGGGAAAGGAAAAAGCACCCACTAATGATGATAAGAAAGCCAAGTGGGATAATAGGAATGACGAAGCACGTGGAATAATTGAAATTTCCATCTCTCCTGATTTAAGGTACCACCTTCAAGATATTGATGACCCCAAAGAAGCTTGGGACATGATTGAATCTGTGTTTGGTAAACTCAATATTATTCGAGCACAAAAGTTAGAAAATCAAATACTGACCTTGAGTCCAAATGATTTTTCTTGCCTTGGAGACTATCTATCTAGGTTTAAAACACTCGGAATTTTATGTGAAGAATGTAAGATAAAGATGGAGGAAGAGTGTTGCATCTATCTTATTCTTTCTAAGCTAGGTAGTGCATATTTTGTGTTTTTATATACCTTTTATGCCATGAGAGGGGCTCTAGGGGAAGAAGATTATGAAAAACCCAGTCTTGAGTCCTTTTGTGCTTCTTTGATTCAAGAGGAAGATAAGCTTGTACAATTTGGAGTGATCAACACTG
>ML864782.1:9514-22328 GCA_009831015.1 Picea engelmannii
CAACATCCTTTGTAAGCTCCAACTTGCTCTACCACCACCCAACCTCCCTTTTTATGATAAGTACTTCAATCTTCAAATCTTCATAATCTTCTTTGGATTATGCTACATATCTTTATTTACTTTCTTGGCCTCTGACTTTGTTATTTATCTTAAGATTCAAAGCACATAGACACACCCTCTTTCACAAGAATTTCCATTTATATAGTCTTCCATTGGTCATGTACAACTGGAAAAATGCACCTCTTCAATATAGGAATGTATCTCTTCATTCTAAGTATGTGCCTTTTCAATATAAGATATTAATCATAACATTTTAATTAATACAATGTTAATGAACCATTGTTCCTTTTAGATAGTTTAGTCACATTTTTAATTGGGTCAATAGATTTAGACTATCATGCTTTAATTCACCTTTTACCTTACCATAGCTAAATACCACTATGCATTTCAAATAGCATGTGCACATACCTTGTTCTCTTTCACTTTTTCCCTTTTTTCTTTAACTCCACTTTCACTTTTACCTTTTTCTTTAATCCAATTTCACTTTTACCTTTTTCTTTATTCCACTTTCATATTTACTCCTCTTTTACGTAACTCCACTTCCACCTAAATTTTCAAATTTTGTTATTTATTAAAGTCATATTTATATTTAGTCCACTTTCATTTTCACTTAAATTTTCCACTTTTGTATTTCTTAAAGTGATACTGAGGTCACATTTATATTTAATCACTTACTAACCTTTGACATATATTTGATCACTTACTAACATTTGACATACATTTGATCACTTACTAACATTTGACATACATTTGATCACTTACTAACATTTGACATCAATGAAAATTTATTCAACAATTGACTAACTGAGTGGATCTAACCATTGGTGGCTGCTGAAAATTGTTTAGGTTTGAAGGGTCGTCCAACTTCGACTTGGAAAAAATGATGACCAAAAATTTCTACGAAATATCGACTACTGTGTTGATCTGACATAATCAAGGGTTCTCTATGCTGCATCAAGAAAGTTTCCTTCAACTACACTCTAAAATGATAATGCACGAGAAAGTATTCAAGAGGGAGACTCGCCAACATTCATTATGTTCATCACGATCCCGTATCAACAAAATATATAGTCACCATGACAACTCAACTCGACTAGTGTAGTAATTGAAATTGTCTTATTATTTCATTTTCATTCTTTAAATCTTTCAAAGCACTTGACTAGGCAATCCCCTGTGTTCTAGTAGTCTAATGAATTCCTGTAACTCAGTATTCATGTATCTTTCACTACAACTCCATGTCATACTCCACTATGGTACTTCTTGTCTTTATGTTGACATCAATGCCAACACGATATTTCCATCAATCTCCCCCTTTGGCATCGATGTTGGAATATTGTTCAATACTGAGGGGGGGGTGAATCAATATTGATTCTTTTTCTCAAATTAAATCAATTCTTTATTAATTTATAACAATTTATCAAAAATAATGTACAAAACTCTGAATTTTAAAAGTAACAATCAGAAAAATTATATTTCATTTACAAGTTACAGTTTGTAAGAGACACCAATCTATCTTCTTTTGAGCACCAACTCAAGGAGACACCAATCCCATGTTTTCCAAGCACCAACTCCTTGTAGATCAAGCTCCAACCTGTAGAGGAATCCAATCCTATTGTTTTCAAGAACCAATTTGAGGAAGCACCAACTCCCTGTTTCAGGCTTCAACCTGTAGAGGAATTCAATCATCCCTTGCTGCTCCCTTCCACCATCACTTCATGTTAATATTTCACATTCTTCCTTGGACCGTGTTTGTGTTTTGATCTTCTGAATCAGACCACATATACATTTTCCAGTCATCATATCTTTATGTTTAAATAATCTTCCAATAGGTGTATGATATTTGATCCATTGTGTCTCTTTGAAAAAGAGCATTGATTCACTGTGCCTCTTCACAAACTTAAGATTATTATTTAGGGACAAATTACTTTTTTTTTATTTTACAAAACCTGTTTAATTACATTTTTGAACCCTTTTTTTCCTTTTTTGATTAGGTCTCTCAGTCTTTGATAGATCATCCCCTTTTATTTCGAACTCACACTTCTTCGTTGTATTTTCAGTTCTTTAATAGACAAATTTCAAACTTTTTTATGCTCATTGGTACATTTCCTATGTTTTTTTTCTAGATGGATGGGTGCTAATCTCATGGCCCCCTTTTTCATAGAACCAAATGTTGTGACACACATCTAAACAAGGAAGACACAAGGCATGTTTTATGTTTTTTAGCATGTAGGCACTTTTTCTATTTATAAGGTGACCTTACCTTATAACCAGGTGCTATCCAACATTTTAACCCTTCACTGCCTCATGTTTTCCATATAACCCTGGTCTATGACTGAGAGAAATCACGCACATGGATTATATTTATGTTAATTAGATCGATGGTTTAGATATGATCAAGTGTTGAGTGGATGACCTTGACTTATCTAGGCACTTTAGACAGGTCAACGGTTTGGATTTAATCAACCGTTGAGTGGATGGTTCACGGACTCATGGACTCACAGACTCACGTGTATTCCTTTTCATCACTTATCTTTCCATTCAATTATATCGACAGTTCATATACAATAAAGTGTTGAGTGGACGACCTTGGATTATCTAGGCATTTTAGACAGATCTACGGTTTGGATTTAATCAAATGTTGAGTGGACAGTTCTCATTCATTTCAAACATGGACTTTTGCTTAGAATTATTTTATGTGGTGGGTTTGTAGACTCTCAAACCTACATTTCTTCTCTAATTTCATCAAAATGCACACCCAAATTCCGTTACCTCCATAATGAACCATACTTATAAATTTTTAAGTGATATGAATTTGACTGATAGAATATGATACTTAGCCTTTTTTTTTGGTGCTCAACAGACTCGCGGAAAAATATCTAAGCTGTCATATCATGGTTTCATTTTAATCCAACGATAAAAATTGTTCTTTTGTCTTTACCGTATGATCATGCTCTTATTTTGATCCAACGATCAACATTCTTCTTCGTTCTTTACTGCCTGATCATGCTTTTATTTTGATCCAACGATCAACATTGTTCTTTTTTCTTTACTGTCTATTCCTACAACTGGTATAATAGGGTACTTTTCTGGATGATAGATCCATATTAACCCTTTTTGACATCAATGCCAACATAACACGATGTCCAACATTACCCCCCTTTGGAATTGATGAGATCAAAGTAAAAAATATTTATTTTAACTAAGTTTTAATGTGTATTCTCTCCCTTTGACAACAATGACAGAAGGGACATTTATCTGCTCCCCCTGAGATTATACTCCCCCTGTCCATGTACTCCTTTTTTTTTTATGAAGCTTGTGCAATTTTAATTAGATATGGAGATTATTCCCAATTTCTATCTAAGTTATTCAAAACTACTGTTGGGTAAAGGTTTTGTGAATATATCTGCACTTTGTTCTTTAATATCCACATATTCCACTTTAACAACTTTTTGAGAAACCTTTTCCCTTAAGAAATTAAATTTGATTGGGATATGCTTGGTTTTTGAGTGCATGACATGATTTTTAGAAAGTTTTATGGCACTGGTATTGTCACCATTAAGAATAATTGGATGATCATAATTTACTTGTAAATCTTCTAGATTTTGTTTCATCCCAATTACTTGAGTGCAGTAGGAGGAAACAACAATATATTCAACTTCTTTTGTAGATAGTGATATGGAGGGTTTCTTTTTACTTATGAATGACACAAGACATTTTCCTAGTAACAATGCATCTCCACTAGTAATCTTTCTATCATCCACACTTCTAGCCCAGTCTACATCAGTATATGCAATTAATGTGAATTCTTCTATTTTTGGATACCATAATCCAAAATCCAAAATCCAAGGTTCCTTTGAGATATCAAAAAATCCTTTTAACTTCCTTCATGTGAGTCTCTTTAGGTGTAGATTGAAATATGTCCACTAATTCTACAACTTGCATGATATCTGGTCTTATTGTTGTTGCATATAATAGGCTACCAATCATTGATCTATACATGGTTTGGTCTACATTTAGTGATTCATCATATTTGCTTAGTTTGCATCCTGTAATCATAGGAGTTCTCATAGGTTTGCAATCTTCCATTTGAAATTTATTCAACATTTGTTTAATGTATTTGGTCTAAGATATGGATATGCCTTTTTCTAATTGTGAAACTTGTAATCCTAGGAAGAATGTTGGTTCACCAAGCATTTCCATCTCAAATTATTTTTTCATTTTTGTAGAAAATTTCTTGCTTAGAGGATTTAGATTACTTCCAAAGATGATATCATCCACATATACTACAACAATAATCATATTCTGATTTTCAATTTCAATATAAATATTGTTGTCAGTGGCTCCTCTTTTGTATCCTTGCTGTTGTAGATGATTATCAAGTCTTGAAAACCATGCCTTGGGAGCTTGTTTGAGACCATACAATACTTTCCTTAATTTGCAGACATAGTCTTTATTTTATGATAACATAAAAACTTCGGGTTGTTCTATATAACTTATTCCTCTAGATTTCCATTTAAGAATGTTGACTTGACATTCATTTGATATATTTTGAAGTTCCTAAAAGCATGCAATTTCCAAAAACATTTTGATAGCTTCTAATCTGGCTACAAGGACAAATGTTTCCTCAAAGTCAATCCTTTCTACTTGTGCATATCCTTTTCACACTAATCTTGCTTTATTCCTTATAATGTGACCATCTTCATTAACGTTATTCTTAAAAATCCACTTGGTCCCTACCACATTTTTTCTTTTGGTCTTGGGACAAGTTCCCAAGTCTGATTCTTCTCTATTTGATCAAGCTCTTCATTCATGGCTTTAATACAATATTCATCTTTGCTAGCTTCTGCAATTTTTTTGGGTTCTATTAGGGAGAGTATTGCTTGTTCAGATTCATATGTTATCCTTCTTCTTGCTTCAACTAAAACACTTTTGTTTCCTATAATTTGACTTTCAGGATGATCTCTTTGTACTCTTCTTGATGATGCTCTTGATTCTTTTCTTGGCGATGGTTCCTCTTTGTTTTCTTCTTCACTTTTTGATTCTTCTTCTCATATTTCTTCAATTTCTTCTCCATCATCATCATCTCTTCTTCTTTAATCAACTTGTGAATTGTCTTGAGATTTGATTATTCTTGATGTTAGATCATCCATCTTTACATTTGCACTTTCTACAATTTTGCGCAATCTTAGATTGTAGCATTTGTAGGCCTTTTTATTGGATGAGTAACCAAGAAATATGCCTTCATTTGATATGGAATCAAATTTTCCTAGATTATCATCATCTCTTTTTATATAGCATTTTCTCCCAAAGACTGTGAAGTGTTTGACTAATGATGGTCTACCAAACCACAACTAATATGGTGTCTTGTCATGGTTAACACTAAGATGACATTTGTTAAATGTGTACACTTATGTATATACTGATTCTCTCCAATAGATATCTGGAAGTTTGGCTTCATTTAACAGAGTTTTGGTTGCTTCCTAGACAATTCTATTTTTCCTTTCAACAATTCCGTTTTGTTGAGGAGTTCTTGGAGCTGAAAAATGTCTTTTAATTCCATGAGTTTCACAAAACTTATTGAACTCATATGAGGTAAAATCCCCTTCATTGTTTGATATTAAGCACTTAATTTTGAGATCAGTATGATTTTCAACTTGTTCTTTGAAATCCTTAAATATTTTGAAAGCTTTTGATTTATCTTTGAGAAAGGATACCCAAGTCATCCTTGTATAGTCATCTATGAATAAAATGAAGTAATGTTCACCTTATGTTGGCATAGGGTCAGACCCAGGGTTCAACGCTTCAACATCGCACCAAAAAAACCCTAACTACCATCCCTTTCAACAACACTTGCAAAGCAGATGAAGTCTCCCCCGAGGTAGAGGCAGGGGTGGTTGCAAGACTCAGGTGTCTGCAACCTTAGCCGGGACATAGATCTGTGATTCAAACACTTTAGCATATATCATTCATCAATATTTAACCCTCATGGAACTTCGCAGATGGCACATAGCACCACAACATTCACTTAGATCTAGGCTAAGTTAACACTTAGCAATAGCAAAATAGGTCTAGCACTCAGCACTTTCATTTATGTTAGATCTACATCCATACATCTAAGAAGCACAAAGAAAAGTAGATCTATCTAAGTATATCATAGTAAATCACAACACATGGAAAGAGACAAACACATTAGGTTGAGGCACCGAGCACAAAACACAGGTTTACCATGGTTCACCCCCACCCTGGGGCTATGTCCACAAAGTCTTCTTCTTCTTTATTAGCTTTGGTCAATCTAATTATAGCACAGAGCTCAAACTTGTACTTTGCATAGGACAGGAGATCTTCCCACACCTCACTAGATCCTCCTTCCCCGAGTAGATCTAGCACAGATCCTTCTTACAATCCATGCAGTCATCACTTACAACACTTGCACTCAGCTCTGCAAGTCAGTGACACAGTATACACAAAGCCTTTTCTAGAACTTAGCTTCTTGGCCTCTCTTACATTGCCTAGCTACTTATTTATACTATACAGAATAGGCCTAAACATGGGTAAACCCATGGGTCGACATCCCATACCCATTACATTATCCCCCAAAACCCCAAAAGGACCCAAGAAAGGGGTCTAGCTTCCACGATTTGTGCTTCGCATTGCGCTCCATCTTTGACAAGTTGTCGAAGTTCCAAAAATGGTCAAATATGACCAAGTGTTTCCTCAAACTTGGTCAAGGGCCAATAGGCCCCCTACACTCACCTGTGACTTGTCCCAAGTCACTTAGATCTAGGTAAAGTTGCCTCAAAGGTCTCGAGCTTGGCTTGAGCTGCTTCGACTTGTCTCTGTGCTACTGCTTCCTGCTCAGTGAACTCCTAAACAACCGTTTTGCTGATAGGCCCTTCCATTTGTTGCTCGACTATAACAACTACCTGTTCCAGTAGCATTCCTTGGCCTTCAATTTCTTCAGACAGTATATAGGCCTCCTCCTGGCTTGACTGGAGTTTTTGGGTGACTTCCATCACTTTGTTCTGCATGGTAAGAAAAAGTTGTTGGGCAGTTCATTGTTCCTGGGATCTCTTCATCCTCTCGATAGGTGATAGGAGCTTGAGTTGTGCCTGTACTAAATCTTCATGCTGCTTCACTTCCTGGAGTTGGGACTCCAGTTTCTTCAACTCTGGGTCTTCAGATAGTTGCTCATATATCTATGCGCTTTTGTTACTTAGTTGTTTGCATTCTGCAACAAGTTTTCTAATCCTCTCGACTGCACTCTGAGCATCCAATTCTCATTGGTCGTGCACTTCTTGCGGAGTCTATGGTATGGTATGAAGCTCTAATTCTACGACCCTTTGTTGAAGCTGTTGAATAACTTCAACCAGCTTCATCACTTGACACTCTATGGGCTCTTTGGCCTTCTTCTCTAACCCGGTCATAGAGCAAAATGCTCTGTTGACTGCTTCTTCAATTCAGATCTACTTCACGAGTAGCTGCTCTTTCTCTTTTTGGACCTTCACTGGTCTTTTTGCTTGGAGAGAATTCTTCTCTTGTTGTGCTGCTTGACATTGCTCAATAATTTCTTCCTGTTCTTTCTTGAGGGCCTGGGTGGCCTGTGCTTTTTCTTCCTGAGCATGTTGAAGGCATACTTCGACTGTATCAGTAATATTTTGGAGCTGGACTGATTCATCTCCTTCTTTTGTTGTTCCTTCTGGCAGAGGCGTAGTAGAGATTACTCCGCTAGACTGGAGTGCCTATTGTACTCCTTGTAGCACGATCTCAATCTGGCTATACATTTGTTCTTGCTTCGCTTCCTGCTTCTCTATTATTTCCATTGAAGCATCATTGATTGCTGCAACAATGAAATCAAAGTCATCCAACGTGAGGGTAGTTCACATATTAGTTACAGAGGTTCTTGGTTTCTTTCTAGAGGAAGACTTCAGAGGTGAAACCTTCCTTTTCTTGGATGAGTTTGCTTCGTCCCTCGGTGGCGGTACTTCGACTTGCTATCGCTCAGATTATGCACCTTCTTCATCATCACCTTCTTCATCTGGCATAATGGAAGACATCCTTACATATCTTCTATCTATATCTTGAACCTCTTCGAGCTTCTTCGTCTCCTTTGTCTTCTTTGTTCTACTAGGCTCAGGTGTATCTTGTGTAGCTTCTGGGCTTTCGATGTTTGAAATTTCTGTGGGGTCTACTGAAATAAGGAGGTCCACTAACCATTCCTTGGTGATCTCTTCCAGGTCTTCTTCTGTTAGCTTATAGTAGGACTAGAGTTGTTCTTTGTGCTCATCAGCGCATGAGGTTAGGTATATAAAATGGCGGTCTATGCTGAACTTTATCAAAGGTCAGAACCTCTGTAAAGTGTTCGAGGTTATGCGAGGTTCACTCCTTATGGATACTTTCAGTTGATTATAATATACGTGGAAAATGACATTCGATTTCCATTGCTTGCTTATGTCGTTCTAGTACCACAAGGTACTGAACTTCGTAGCTAGTGGCTCAAAAGGGTCAAGGTCCAGGAAAGTTGTGCCTTTTGGTAGCTCCCATGCAACAAAGGTGATCAGTATCAGGAGCCAACTAAAATGGAATTCGTGCACCTGATCCTGAGATTCTTTGTAGTCAATCTCCAATTGATTCACCAGGTACTTCGCCCAGTGCATCTATAGTCCCTCTGCGCACTTTCCTGTGAGGTCAACTACGAAGCCTGATACTTGTGTTGGTCAATTCTTACATACCAGATTCCCTGTGATTAGTTGGCATGTGAGGTACACTGTGCCACTTTCAATATAAGATGCCTTGTAGACTCTCGTGCCTTTCTCAACATCGCCATAGGCCTCTTTTATCGTCTTCGCAAGAATGAGGTCTACGGTCTTTCCAGGATAGTAATCATGGGGATTAGGGCCCTACATGATAAGCCTGGTGATCCTATTGATCAGTTCCAGATCAACAGTTATGCAACATTCTAACCATAGGTATCCTTCGTGGTAACTTTCTAGCAGTAACTTTACACAAGAATTCACCTCCCGGTGTCTACTGAAGTGCGGTATTTTTATAACGTTTAGTAGAGTAGACTGCGCGAGGTTCATCATCCATTGTTGCGGGATGAGCTTCGAGTTCTTTCCCTTAGTTCATGTCAAGTAATTATACAGGGAAAGCATGCTATAAACTTTACGGTCCCCCAAGTTGAAGTCACAAAACTTCAACGCTGTAACCTTGTCTTGATCTACGCGGTAGGTGCATACTCCCTTTGGTAAATATGCAGTTATTAAGGTATATTAAAAATCTCTAGGGACACTGTCCCTGTTAATCTCACCGCTCAGAGGGGGTATGTAAGATGGTAGAATGGATGGCACTAACTTTGCGTTGGCTATGTCGTCCTTATGCTTAGTTATCCTCTCTGCGTCAACTCGAGATGTTCCAACTCGAGCAGTCAACGAGGAGGCTTGCACTCCTCTCATTGGTGAAGCTTGGACTCTTGTGGACATTCTTATTTCTGATATGACTCTGTTAGTCATTAAATCGAGAAGGACTTCTATGATGGATTCCTCAAGCGCGGTGAGATTATCGGACATACGCATTTAGGAAAGATAAGCGGGGTCACGATGATCTCAAAAAATTGCACTAGCGTGAACGATCTTCTTGCAATGATCATTGTATACAATTACGAGTTCTGTGGGCTTCAAGTTTTCAGCTAGAAAAAGTGTTCTTCGTGCACGATGCAACGAGCTAAATAGGAAATTCATCAATGATATGGTTGCAATGGGTATGAAGCTTTCGTGAACATTAATCCATATATTATGGCACAATCCAACATTCTAGTGGTGATCCTTTAATGTTTTTCTATCCGTTTGGGGCGGAAGATGAACGGGTATATCGGTCCAATGACTATATTTCTACACCATGGTGAAGTGCCAGATGTCGTTGTCTTGATATCTTGATGAAGCTCAATTCTTGGGATTTTTCCTTCTACGAAGTTTCCTCTGGAACCTTCTGTAACTTTTCGATCTTGGCTCTCTTCTTACTTAGCTTCCTAGCCTTCTTCCCAGTGAGCTTCGTCTTGGTCATCCTTTTTCCATTCTGATTCTTATCTTCTCTCGACATAGTCACTTCGTGCTACTGAGGTTCTTTCTTTAGATCCAAGAGTAATACTCCTTCATCATATGGATTAGGTATTTTGGTCTTCAGTGGTTCCTCTAACGCTCTTATAGCTTCGACATCCAAGTCCCTGGTGTTCAAAAACTGAGATCTGTTCTCTTGTTCTTCCATCAAGTAGGCGATCCTTCTAGTCATAAATTCCATGAGTTCTTGCTTATTTTGTTCTAGGGCTTCCTTTTCTTCTTTTCTCCAGATCTGGTCTTTTTCAATCTAGATCTTTCCTAACAAAGCTGTAAATGGGGCACGGTCCTCAATAAATATAATGAATTCGAACTCTTCCTTTGTCGAAGCTCCATGGGTACTCATAGCTATCTGGGTAATTCTTCCACATAGGGTTACCATTTTTCCTTTAAACAACCCTATTCTTCCTAGAGAAGGAACCATAGCAGGCCTTCCTAGGGTTTCCCAATTACTTTCTATCATAATGTTCATCTATGTTCCCTCATCTAGAGCATAGTCGATGTCGAAGTCTCCTATTCTTACTTCGATTTTCTCCTTTTCTTTGAAGATCTCTGACAAACTGGCATATTTATGTTCATCCAGGGTTTCTTTCATTTTTAGTAACATACTCTCTGATTCTGTCTGGGGTTCTTCTATAATATTAGTCTCTTGACCTTTCTCCATATTCAGCTTTTCAAGTCTAGTAATCATTCTAGGGCAATCCAATACTTCATGGTCCATAGAGTTACAACAGAGACAACTAGGATTTCTCCCAGGGCATTCCTTAGCAAGATGTCATGGTCTTCTGCAACTGTAACAAAGAGTTAATCCTCTCTTTCTCTTGCATGATCCCCAACTTTTCTTGTATTGCGCGCTAGGATCATGATGGCTAGCCTGCAAAAATTTCTTTCTAGGATCCTGCATCCATTGGTTAGTCCAAAAATTATTTCTATGCATAGGTATACCATATCTTTCATTATTCTTATCAGATCTATTCATATCAAACATTCTTTCATCTAACAATGCCCTAGTTTTCAAGCTAGGACAAAATATATCAAGCATACCTAAATCCATACTTTAGAAACAAATTTTTTCACTTCTTTTACTTCTATAGATTATAAAGCTTCCAGATCTAAGAACTTTTAACTATTCTTACCTTTATCATAACACAAAGCATACAGATCTTACCTCTTTTTGTAGATCTAACTTAGAAACTTCCACTTTAACCTTTCTTAGAGAAAAAAGAATTCAGATATGACTTCTTTTCTTCAGATCTGTCCTTCCTTCTTCAACACAGAGATTTTCGGATCAAGTGGATCACTACGCACTAGGGCATAGGTCCATGTACAAAGATTTTACAATTTCAGGACGAAATTTCTGCACAAAGCTTCTTCTTCCTCAATTCCCAACAATCACAGTTTTAGGTCCTAGCAATGAAACCATTTGTTGGCATAGGGGAAGACCCAGGGTTCAACGCTTCAACAACACACCAACAAAACCCTAACTACCGGCCCTTTCAGAAACACCTGCGAAGAAGATGAAGTCTCACCCAAGGTAGAGGTAGGGGTGGTTGCAAGACTCAGGTGTCTACAACCTTATCTAGGACACATATCTGTGATTCTAACACTTAGCAAAAACTTTAGCATATATCATTCATCAGTATTTAACCCTCATGGCACTCCGCAGATGGTGTAGAGCACTGGAACATTCACTTAGATCTAGGTTAAGTTAGAACTTAGCAACAATAAAATAGGTCTAGCACTCAACACTTTCATATATGTCAGATCTACATCCATACATCTAAGAAGCACAAAGCAAAGTAGATCAATCTAAGTATATCATAGAAAATCACAACACATGGAAAGAGAAAAGAACATTAGGTCGAGGCACCAAGCACAACACACAGGTTGACCGTGGTTCACCCCCACCCTGGGGCTACGTCCACAAAGTCTTCTTCTTCTTTATTATCTTTGGTCAATCTGATTACAACACAGAGCTCAAACTTGTACTCCGCATAGGACAGGAGATCTGTACACACCTCGCCAGATCCTCCTTCCTTGAGTAGATATATCACAAATCATTCTTACAACCCATGCACTCAACACTTACACTACTTGCACTCAGATCTGCAAGTCGGTCACATAGTATACACAAAGCCTTTTCTATCACTTAGCTTCTCGGCCTCTCTTACATTGCCTAGCTACTTATTTATACTTTACAAAATAGGCCTAAACATGGGTAAACCCATGGGTCGACATCCCATACCCATTACATTATCCCCCAAAACCCCAAAAGGACCCAAGAAAGGGATCTAGCTTCCACGATCTCTGCTTCACGTTGCGCTCCATCTTTGACAAGCTATTGAAGTTCCAAAAACGGTCAAATATGACCAAGTGTTTCCTCAAACTTGGTCAAGGGCCAACACCTTGCACACTTTTAGTTCTTGTTGGTCCATAGAGGTCAGTGTGAACAAGTTCCATTAATGGTTTTGATGTAGAGTATTCTTTTGTCTTGAATCTTACTCTTGTTTGTTCGACAACACAGGTATTCCAACAGAGGACGAACACCTTCAGTAACCACTCACATAACCAGATCAAAGATCAACACACCGATGTTTTCACGTGGTAAAACCCCTACGGGGAAACATCCACGGCCCCAGCCAACG
>ML864783.1:8908-22327 GCA_009831015.1 Picea engelmannii
CCCCAGCCTCACAAAACAATTTCATCTAAAATCTTTCTAACAACTCACTAAGTTGTCCTCCACAGGAGGTGCCAAAAGAAAATTTTAGTCTAGGTAGGATTTTGGGGGTAGGCATCCAAAAAACCCCCCGTTATCTGGTTCTCGCCTTTTCACCATACAGGCACGCTCTAGGGCGCGCCTGTCATACCCACAGGCGTGCTCATAAGCACGCCTGTTCACCCCACAAGCGCGCCCTCATGCGTGCCTGTATACCCCACAAGCGCGCCCCTAGGGCACGCCTTAAATTCCTACACACACGCCTTAATGGGCGCTTACTCCGTGTACAGGCGCTCACACATGCGCGTCTTCCACTGAGTCGCCCACGCATGTGGGCCCATCCTCTACCCAAAAAACCCATAAAACTCCCGTATGACCCCCCGTACCTACCCTGCCCAAAAATTGGAAACCTATAGCTATGCAGGATGATTAGATCACTAACCTGAAACTCGCACGTCATCGATCGGGTACCTCGTGCTCCCGGAATCACTCAATCTCCTCTGAATCTACTCGAAAACTCACTGTAGCAGCAGGTACAAATGAGGTGGCAATGTGGGCCCTACAGCTATATATAGGCCTTTTGCCAAACTTCCACTCACCATTCCGGGAGCCCACGACGTCCATTTTTCGAATCGTCTTCAGCCACGGGATCAGCATCCCGCCACCTACATCACGACTGTCCCTGGGTCACTTTTCATATTAGGCCCCCGAGGTGCCTTTTTTTTTCCATATCATGGTCAGGTACACACGCGCATAGTCACATTTGTCAAATATATGCTCATATCTTACTTTCTCTTCAGATATTGTTCACTTTGGGTATTTGGTTGTTCTATGTGCAGGTACTTGCTCAGCATCTCTCCACATCACTCCTTCAGGTATATACTCAGCACTGGCATGTAGTCTCTTCTGCTGTATTGCATTTACATTTCCAGTCACACCCTCTGAGATTGGCCTTTAGGATACCCATTCCCGACTCTGCAACACTCACACCTCCAGTTGCATCTTCAGTACTGTCACCCGGTAGCATTCTCACCTACATGAGTTGTCCCATTCATAGCACCTTTTGGCACTTTTGATGCTCATGCTGTTCTTCATCGCCCTTTAGGGATGGGAGTCCCGGTAGTATTTCATCATGTTGCAGATCAACCACATACTTCTTCTTCTTCTCATTTTGCTAGTTTCCCATATGGACTCCCAGATCATCGCTTTATGGTTATGTTCTTTTTTACCTACACCTCCGCAGGATCATGAACCCACCATTTTATCCACCATCAGTTTGCCCATCTACGAACCCATATCCATTTCACCTACCTCATACAGAAACTCGCCAATGGGCCCCCCACCCTTCATCAGTTTTCCCAGAAATTTCTGCCCTCCCTAGGGCACTCATTTCACACTGGGGCACCCGTTTCTGTATTTTGTACATCTTTCCCACATTTATTCATTATTTATTGTACAAACGCCTTTTATTCCCAGTCTTTACTTTTGTCATCACCGTTGGTGACCCGATTTCCTTTTGGCCACACGCAACCCATGTCACCCTTGGTTGGAGCATTACGTTTCATTTACCCTCACTGACATCGTCTATATCTTCAGAGTACTACCCAGGTCACTTACCATTTATCCTCTGAATTTGTTCACCTTGTCCCACCTCTGGCACAACTTATCCTCGGTCTTGGCATCCCCTTGACACTTGACCTTGTCACATGGTTGCGGCCAATGTTTGTCTCATACATTCTCCAGCCAAGGGCAGTCTTGAGTCTTCCCACTTCTTGACTTCGTCCATGTACCTCTGCCACTCCCGCACCACAGTATATTCCATGAAGCCCTTTGCTTCTGAGAGTCGCGTCCCCCTTTTATCGACATCAGCACAATTTTCCAGAAGGGTGACAGTATCTTGATTCTCATTTCCCATTTAATGAGAGATCTCAGACGACACAGGGGGAAACACCATTGCTCCCTGCTGTCGTTGACCCCCATAACATTCGACACCAACACTTTCTCATGTTGTGGTGGGTCTTACTTTGCGACTATTGTAGTTTTATTATCACTTGCCGAAGACCTCTGAACTTGGTAGGGCCACCAATTCCCACATCCCCATCGCTGTTCATTTCCATGACCATTACCTATGGTTCAGAGTATGTTCCTTTGCATAATTGTCTTCTGCCTATATCATTCTTCCCCTGAGGGCACTGTAGTTGTCTACACCAACATTTCTGGCATCTTTTTTCATATTTACATCATACGAGCATGGGGCATGCCCGCCTCGTTTGTACACAGTTGTATATTGTTACGCACCTTGTAGAATGTCGGGTTCTATAGGTTCCTTTCTTCTCCAAAGGATTGCTCTACACGGTCCCATTATTGCTCTCCCTTACAACACCATTCTCAGTAAGAGAAACATTGATGGATTTCGGCTATACGTATGCTCCTAACCTCATCCATCAGGGGGCATCTTTTATCACTGAAATTTTGTCTACACAGGGCGACAAGAACTCCGCATCATCAAAACAGGAAAAAGTCATTCATGGCACAAGATTAATTCTTCAGCATGGCAAAAGGGTAAAAAAACTATACAAATGACCAAAAATTTGAAAGGTGCTTTACATCATTTGGGTGCGCACGCGTATGCGCGTAACAAAAATGTACAAAGCGCGCATATGTGCACAAGGCGCGACTGTTGGGAAAGAAACCCGCACGCCTGCTAAACGACGCATTTATTGAAATTGGTCGGCCTCCCAACCACTAATGGATCAGATCCCAAGTCGATTGGACACCAAATCCGAGCTAAATCCTCATGGTGGGCTGGTCAAAGACCTAATTGTGCCCTAAAGAGCCCCTTTTCACATTCTAAAGAGGTTACATAATGATCCAATGCTTGGCTATAAAAAGCCATGCATGACCACCATTTTCTCAAGGAATTCTTCATACTGTTATGCTGCTGAGATTGCTAAGGACTCATTCTTTGGCAATACACATCACAAGCTGCATTTCATAGAGCTATTCACCCCTCTCTTGAGTGAATAAGCTTAGAGTTCTTTCACCCACATTTTCATCTTTTCATTGTAAAGGAGAGCAAGCTTTGAGGGCCTCAAGAGCCTTCCATTGGAGAAAGAAGGGACCCAAGTCCCATTTCTTCTTTGTGCCTCTGGATTTCATAAATAGATCAACTTATACATTGGTGATATTGGTCCATTTGTATTTATTTTTCATTCTCTCATATGCTTTTATTTTTTATTTGTTTTAGTTTAATTTTTGTTTATAACTTTGTTGTTTTTCTTTCTAACCTTTTACCTTACAGCTGTCATGCCTAGCAGAGCCCAACTGGGCATGTAAGCACTCTTAATTTTCTCACCTAGTGACGAATTGGGTGCAAACATAGAGGACCAAATGTCATTGGATCCGGAGGAAAACATGATAGATTTAATCCTTGTGTATGCAGGAGAGTGGACTTAACAAATTCCCAAAGTTTCGAAACAATCAGAACCTCCCATCGTCAGAGGACAGGTGGCAGTAGATTTGGGTGTTCACAGAATCAGATATTGGTAGATCAAAAGGGAGAAGAGGAGAAAAATTGCGAAAGAGAAGTTCACGAAATCATCCAGACCATCCATTGGAAAGGACGCGTGGTGAGCAGGCAACATTTTGTTGACTCGTTGTGGAAGGAAGTCAAAGGGTGGAGTTTTTGAAACTCGCAAAATGCAAAATCCTGATATGAGAAGGGATAGATCTGAGTCGTTTATTGAGGAGAGATCTGGACCATCGATTGTCCAGGAGATATTTCGACATTTCAGGTGTCGAGTGAAGGGAGATGAGTCACTCGTAGAATCTTGAAACAAAAAATCCTGACGCACGTGAGAGCTGAACCCCGGGTCATGGCGAATGATCGCATGGATGGAGGCCAAGTGAGGAGCTAGCAACCATTAAGATCTTTTCAACATTCGGGAGTTGGAGAGTCAAATTTGGGTCACTTGCAAAGTCCTGACCCATGAAATCGCTATGCACCTTTGTGAATAAGCATGCGGTTACAGCCTGTGGTCATGTGGAGTTGAAGATCACGTATGGAACTTGTAAGTGTAGGCTGAGTTTCACATTAGAACCTGTGGATCTGATCAGTAGAGGTTCCAACAAGGACCCGAAAGAGCTATTTCATCTCAGATATTGAGGACGATCCAGAGATCGGGTGGTCAATGAACCTTGCCTATGTAGGGGGCCTGCATCAAACATCCCACAATATGAATTGGTAAATTGCCCTGAATATTCAAGTGACAATGAAAAAGAATACTTATCTACCAAATATAAGATTATTGCCCAGTCAGAGTTGCATATGGTAGCAACAATGCCGAGGATTTTACCCTATAATGACATGATTGTATGGGCACTGGATCATGTTGATATACCAACTAGAACTATATTCCATTCTCAGAAGGTAGTTGTTGGGTCATTTCGGCCGGAACACATACAGGTGATGTGTAAATTGTCTTCAACACCAAACTTCATTTACAATGTCAGTTTTCTAGTGAATTTTAACAAGGAGTGTGATCAATATAAAAATAGTTTTTTCAACTTGATCAAGGATTGGTGTTCACGCCCCAAAAAGTTCAAAGTCAATTCTCACATCATATATCAATCTCATCGCTAGAACTGCAGTTCATGTATATAGCCATGATGATGTGTAGACTCTATGGAAAATAAAACACAACCCATTTCTTTCTACCATGGGTATCCATTATACACACAGTGACATAAGGGTATTGTTTCAACTGGGCCAAGATATTCTCAGATAGTCTGGCTAGTGAAATTACAGAATAATGGACAAATAAAGCCAAGGGGAAATCAACTTCATTCTTCATGTGATCTTATATTATGGACACCATCTGTTTCATGACACCTTTCCCATTGATGGGTTGGAGATGGACTCCTAGTAGCGCATAACCAATCCATATTTATCATTCACAATTATGGGAAGATAAGGAAAAAGATTTCGTCTATGAAATATGTAATTGGGTAGTAGTGTAGATGCACACTACTATATTTGGTCACCCACCTCCTAGAATCTCAAACAAAATTGTGGTTAACCTGGATAAAGTGGGAGATTGCTACATCGAGGAACACTTCTCTTATATCATATTTTTCAGTTGTTCAGTTCCCCCATATGCTTTACCACAATTTTTACTAGACTGACTAGTGTGCCATGAGGTCGCACGACAAACTACACTCGGCGAGATTAGCAAAGAGCTCAAAGAAGTACAGAAAAGGGTATGGCCATATTTTCCCTTATAGATTGGTGCATTTTCTTTATTGGATTTCGGCCACTCCAAAGTGGAGGTTGTGACCTTAGAAGAAATAAAGTTGGTTAAAATTGAATTCAAGAAGCATGACCCGCATAAGGTCATGGGTAACCATATGGCCAAATGCAATCTAAAAAAGTATGAACATGAAGAGTCCCCTCAGGATGAAATGTTATGAGGGGTGAAATATTACCAAGAAGTTATGAGCCGAGTTCGATCTCTATCACTTGATCAAATGATTAATTTTTACAAATTCCAAAGGCATCAAAGAAGTATCTTTTTGAAATTATTACAAGGAGAAAACCCAATGTTTCCAGCTACACAACAAACATAGACCCAAAATCCAGAAGCTGTAAGCTCTAGCAAACAAGAAGCCTTGGAAAACTTAGAGAAATATGAGGTCTTGACTCATAAAGAAGATACCCCTGTGACAAATGTTTCAAATAACCAAGCCAAAGATCAAGCAGATACACTAAAAAATAAAGGAGAATATAGGCCACTGTCTTCACCAAATAAATCAACTACAGATGGAACTGAAAAAAAATTATCCATAGAAATTGGTAGCCCGATTCAGTTTGTCACACCATTACAGTTCACCAGAGGGAACCTTGATACAGAGGTAATATTCATAGGATATCTCACTCCTATCCCTATTGAAGAGATACCTCCTTCCAAATTCTTTTTTAGTAAGAAAAGGAAAGATGTGGTGAAGAAAGAAATGCACTAGAAAGAAGGTGCAACCATCAAAAAGCATATGATACTATTGGATGGAAAATTTTTGGAAGAAGAAGACTTTGCTATAGAGGTAGTAGGATCTTTGGGAGATTTTGCAACAAATAACCTATTGTCAGTCAATAATCTGAAAGAAATACCGAAGAATAAGAATAAGGCAATAAGTCAGTTGCAAAATCAAATAAGGACTACAGAAAAGAATGTTAGAGATGAAGTCAATAAAGGGATTGAACATGCTAAAGCTAGTGATAGACAAGAAATCTAACTGCTCAAGTCTAGTCTTGATGAGATGCATAAGAATGTGAAAGTAAATGAAAGACGGGCTATCCAACAAGATGAGTTGGTAAAACAATTACAAGACAAGGTCAGTTCCACTGAGAAACTGGTTGTTGATATAGCAATGTTTCGATCTCAAGCATTGGAAGTTCTAAAGAACTGGAAATAGCACAACAAAGCCTATTTACTAAGGTATAAATAATTTAAAATCATTTTCAGGAAGTAAACCAATCATTGGATAATATTGGTTTCAAAGAAAGAGAGGCTACTGCAGCCTAGATCACTTTTCAAGAAGTGGTCATGTCATTAACTAGAGAATACATATATGTAACTCCCAGATTGACCGTTGTAGAGTAGATCAGAGGTGATATAATATTAAAAACATGGGAGGCCAATATAGCCGAGAGTAAAATAATGACCAAGGAAATAAAAGAGGATTGTGAAGAGGTTTTTCATTTTCTTAATAAAGAATCACTAGGCCTCATAAAGGATGATTGTTCTGAAATACTAGGACAAATCGACATTGTAAAGAATCAAATTGAAATCAAATAAATCTTAGAGGAAGCTCAGGCTGAAATTTCACAGCTAAAGAAGGTTGACACCGCTCAGATATATAGATGGATGGTAAATCCAAATTTACAGTTACATTCAATGGCTTCTTAAGACAAAAGGATAGAAGATAGGTTGCCACAATTACAAAAGAAGTTGTATCTTTTTGAGGCAAAAGATTTGACAAAACCTTCTAGACTAGTAGCACAATTGGTAAGCAGGTATGTCGAATTTCTTGAGCGAGGAAAAGGGAGTACCTCAAAGAACCAATGAGGTAATATGTACTGCATGGGAAAGAGACAAAGGAAAACTAAGAAAAAAGTTCCAAGTCTTTAATTTTGTAACAGTCAGCTTTTATAAATAACGAGAATTCCGACTGCCTAGGGTTGAAAATCATTTTGTATAAATACATATTGAAAAAGATGAACAAGGGGCTGATTTTTTCCATATGTAATAGTGAAATCTCTCCTCATTGAGGATTAATACAAATATAGACCAAAGATTCCACATTTCGTTCATTTGAGTTATGTGTTCTTTTGTCTTTCCACATTCCAGTATCCTTTTATATATCTCCTTGATGAATGCTTGATCGCAATTTAGTACAACATCTACTATGGTTACATTTCATTTAGTAATTTAATAGCACACAATTTTCCTCTGTTTTACTGTTAGTAAATACAAGACCTGTGAGTTAATTGGATTGCTACATTTTATGCTTCATTTAAGGTTATATCATCTATTTTCTTCTTCTATAGCAATGCAAGATTCTTTTGTAATAGATGCCTTGCTTTGTCTAATAGATTTATGTTTTTCTCTCATTACACCCAATGCTTTTAATTTTAACCCAGACACGAAAGATGGCCTCTGAGTTGTTATACTGATAATTCATTTAAGGGATCTTTTCTCATACAACTGAGGTAGAAACCACAAATATTAAAAATTTCCTTATTTCTTGATGCCTTGACATTATACTTTGAGCCTTAAGTATAAACTTAGGAACAACACTATGCAAGGGACTTATCACAACCACCTATGACATGTATGTATTGTCGCACAATAGAACATGAGACATAAGACTTTCTGACACTTCTGGTGAAGAGACAGGACAATAAGAACCAAAAGAATCATATTGTAAAATGGATTGTTGTAGAAAACAAAGAAGAGGATGGGAAAAATATCAACATAGTTACTAGAGGTGGATAAAATACAAGACAAGATGCAACAAAGAAGGATCAAGATTAGTTCCAATGGGTCAAGAAGAATACAACACTTGAACACAAGTTTGATACACACAAAGAGAAGGAGACATCCAAAGAGTCTAGACAAGGGATTCTAAAAGGAAATATTGCATCTACTTCAGGAAAGAAGCCAATAGATGAGGTACCGGTATATGACATGCCTCCATTATTTGATCAGACCAACAAAGAAAAACCTTCAGAGTAAGTAAGTAACTTAAGAAAAATTTTGGGCTCATGTGTAAAACTATTGAATGATAAAACATCTTTACAATTACTGTAGAGTCTATTAGAAAAGTGTAATTCTAGAGAAGAAGGGGTAAAGACAGTCAATTAGGTTCATAAGAAGAGAAGAAAAAGTAGAGAATTTAGGTTGAATGCAAACATTGGAGATTTTGACATGGGGGATATTATACAATACTTAGGGTCTGAAGTCAGTGTTATACCAAAGAAGAGATGGGAAGCTATGGGAGAACCAACATTGAGGGTATTCAACAATCTAGTTGAAGTTAGATAATCAACATAGAGTGGTTTCAATTGGAAGATTGAAAGGGATTCCAATAGATCTAGATGGTGTGTGCACCATGGTAGACTTTGAATTCATTGACATAATATTTATTGCTTTACCATATCCATCATTGTTGGGCCTGGATTGGGATTTTTATAACCATACTATTATTAACTTAAAGACAATGAAGATAATCTTTGAATCATGGGAGTACCAAGTTATTGCACCATTGGATCCCTTAGAAGGAGGAAGGTATGTGGAACCCGTGACAAACAATTTTTATTCCAGAGGATGTAAATCAACTGTATAGAACTATCGTGTGTGAAGATGATTATATCAACCCAACTGCAGATGTGATGCTGAGTTGGAGGAGTATTAGTTATTGTTCTTTCAACTTTGACATAGGACTAGAGAATTGGCAACAACGACCTCATGAATTATTCACCAGAAGATGTGCCAGAATGACACATGTGCTAAGATAGATTGTTTCATAGGTAATAGAGCCTCCTAATTTTTATGGTCTAAATGACTTAGAAGAATTTTTAATGAAGTTTGAATTAGAAGTAGTAGAAAATCATATATTATCTGGATTATATATTGCTTTGATAACTACACTTTTCCATTGGTGGGGTAAACATAAGGAGAAGATCAACAACTAGTTTTAGTGCAAGATGTTACTGCATATCAGATTTGGCACAGAGTAGGAGCATATATACGAGGAGAAATATGATGGAATTGGAAAACCTAAAGAACATGTAGAAATATGTATAATTCAATGGAAATTAGTACCACTAAAATAATGGCCACATCATTTTATTCACACATTAGAAGGCATTCCAAAGAACTAGTACACATAACAAGAACAACAAAGAGAAACTGCAAATTGGGAAGAAATCCAATAGAATTTCGTGGTTACATTTTGCTTTGAGCATGAAAGTGTAGAAATAGATACAACATTGAAGGTGGTAAGAGACAGGATATTTGAAGAATCAAAATTTGAAATATTCCCAACATATCAGAATCATAAGAAACATATAGTTAGACCGTTTCTAAACTGTTATCATCTCACAGAAAAGACCATCCAATAGAAGAAAAACTATGCAATATCCAGATCCCATAAGTTGAAGGAGAAAGGGAAGTAGAAGGGCCAAACATATATTCAAAAGATTATGCTACTCCCATGAAGATAAAAAAGGTAAACATTGGAACTACAAAAAACCCAAAGATTGCAAGCAATGGATATTATTGGGATAATTAGAAAGAAAGAATCATAGAAATACTGCGTGAGTACAGTGACTTATTTCTAGTGACATTTTCAGAGATGAAGGGATTAGAAAGAGAACTAGGAGATATGAAGATCCCATTGAATCTAGAAGCTAGACCTATAAGACAGAGACCTTATAGGTTAAATCAAATGTATAAGAAGAAGGTGAAGGAAGAAATTGACAAGATGTTAGAGGTTGGTGTCATAAAACATGTAGAAGAATCAAAATGGATCAGTCCTATGGTGGTGCAGGAAAAGAAGCAAGGATGGATCAAAATTTGTGTATATTTGAGAAAATTGAAAGATGCTTGCCTACATGATCCTTTTCCTACCCCACTTACAGATGAAGTTTTGGAGAATGTATGGGGTCAAGAACCTTATTCCTTTACATATGGGTTCTTAGGATATTATCAAATCATGATAGCACTAGAATATAGACACAAGATGACATTTTCTACAGAATGGGGATGATTTTAGTATACAATTATGAAATTTGGGTTGAAGAATGTGCCAACAATTTTTTCAAGGGTAGTAGTAGAAACCTTTAAGGACTTTATTCATAAATTTTTAGAAGTTTACTTGGATGATTGGACAATGTTTAGTTTATTGAAGGATCATGTGAAAGTATTAAGACTAATGTTATGTCAAATTTCATTGAATATTAAGAAATGCATTTTCAACGCACCTTTTGGTATTTTGTTAGGGCATGTGGTGTGTAAATAGGGTCCGCTAGTGGATCCTGATAAAATTGTTTTCGTAGTTAACTTACCACCACCGAAGTCAGTGTGCTAGTTGAAGAGTATACTTGGCCATGTAGGATATTACAAGAAGTTTATAAGGGGATATGCATAGATTAATATGCAAATGGAGAATTTTCTCAAGAATGACACTAAATATCAGTGGAATGAGGAATGCCAACATAGTTTGGATATTTTAAAGGAGAAGATGGTAACTGCACCAATTTTAGTGTTTCTTGAATGGAAAAAATAATTTCATGTGCATGTGGATGCATCTACAATAACATTAGGATACATATTGACACAACTAGGAGAAGGTGATATAGATCACCCTATAAAATTTGCAAGTAAGAAGTTATCATATTCATAACAAAAGTACAACACTATAGAAAGAGAAGGATTATCTATGGTGTATGATTTGTAGAAATACAATCATTATTTGTTAGGGAAACATTTCAAGATGTTTACAAATAATTCTTCTCTCAAATATTTAGTCGATAAGCCAGTGTTGGGGAGAAGGATATGCAACTGGCTACTTTTGTTCCAAGAATTTGACTTTGAAGTTGTGGTGAAGCATGGAAGATTGAATGTAGGAACGAATCACTTATCCAGGATAACTAATGGAGAAGAACCCAGTAACTTGGAAGATAACTTCCTAGATGCACAATTGTTTTCACCAAGAGAATTTACTACTGCACATAAGAAAAATTTGGTGGTCAGAGCTATAGATTAACAATTGATTGTAGGTCGTTTATACAAGCTTAGAGAAGATAATGTTTTGAGGATATGTGTTATGGAGCATGAAAGTCATATCATTTTAGTAGAAGCACATGAAGGGATTGCTGGAGGAAACTATGGAGGGAAAGCTACTTTGTAGAAGGTATTATGTAATGATCCCAAGCCAAATTCTTTCTTGGAATCACTAACTACTACTAATTTATTGAGTTTTTAAGTGTATACAAGATTCATCAACACATGGAGATCACAATATATTCAATATGTAGAAGCACAAGAAAAGATCTGACCTTATTATTATGAGAAATGTAAGATCAATACAATAGATGGCTGATCTGGCATAAACCTCAGATGGCCGTACAAGCAATAGATATGAGATGCTACAAAATGCTCCCGACAATACAAAATGAGCCTCCAAAGGCTGGATATACAATGAAGACTAAATCAAGCAGATCTGAGCCGTACTAATGCTCAACCTCCAAGCTGGAAAGTGCCACGTCCTACTAGAATGCTGAAGCCCTGAATAATTCTTCCCTGCTACCAAAAGTGTCCAATCATCCCGAGAAATATGCCAAATGATAGATCATGCAACTGCAAGGAAAAACCAGATGTCCAAATTCCCAAATCCACTCTCGAACTCCGTAGATCTGAATTCTCCATTGAATGGTGTGCCCCACTAGATGATTGAAACCCTAGCTGGTTTGACCCTGATGAAGGAGATCTCCAAATGATCTAAAACTCTACAAGAATATAGATCGGGTGATGGTAAGAACAACCCAGATGCCCGAATCTCCAATATCCCTCTCAATTGTTGTAGATCTGAAATCTCCATTGAATGGTGCACCCCACTGGATGACTGAAACCCTAGCAGGTTCGGCCCTGATGAAGGAGGCCTCCAAATGCTCTGAAACTCTCCAAGAATATAGATTGGGCTATGAGAATCCTGTGGGAGAAGTTTCGGGCTCAGATCTCAAGCAGATCTCCCTAGATCTGAGTTTTACTGAATCACAGGGTGTCCCCTATGGCTTCGAGACGTCCCAATCTGCAGACAAATGTAGAATGATGCTAACCCTCTAGAAAATCCGTCAAATTGATGGTCATGCCCCTGCAAACAAAACCCAACTGTCGAAATTTCCCTATGCCCTCAGGATAAGCTGGATCGAACCTCCCTCGATAAACTGGCCCTGAGACTAGAATGGTGTGGAGGAGTCTTTCATCCCCGAGACCAAGCTGTGGAACAAGGTGAGTAGATATTTCACCACTGAGTTTCTCCCAAGGGTTTGTACAACAAAACCACCAAACTGAATGCTTAAGAGCAATAGCAAATGCTAATCCAAAACCAGAATGAATAATAGGTGCACCCCAACTTCTTACTTATACTTTTCCTTCTAATTCTCTGTTGAGTTAGGTTAACTCCCAAGGTTAATATTCTATTCTTCTGTTGAGTTATCTATTACTCCTTTATCCTTTCCCTTTCTTAATTCAACTTAAAAATATAACTTTTAACTTCTTGAATTTCCCCCCCTTCAGTGTGAGACTATGACCTAGTGGGGGTGCCCAGGCCACTGAGTCTCCTCCTCACCTCTCTAAGAGGTCGGGGACATTACAGTCTCCCCTGCTTGAAATTGCTTGTCCTCAAGCAATTCCAAACCTGCTTCTCTAACCACATGCTCCTACTCCCAAGTGGCATCCTCAATGGGTAAATCCTTCCACCTGATGAGATACTCCTTGATGCTTCGGTTTTAGAGCCTCTTCTCTCAGACTTCTAACACCTCCTCTGGAATCAAAAGAAGTTGTCCCTCCTCATCCATGGGAGGTAATGCTTCAATAGGCCTGACATGTTGACCGAGGGATTTCTTAAGGAATGAGACATGGAAGACATTGTGAATTTTGCTACCCTGTGGAAGCTCCATCTCATAAGCTACTGCTCCTATCCTCCTACTGACTCTGTAAGGTCCAAAGAAACGTGGCTGCAGTTTCTCCGCTCCACTTCTTTTAATGGAGGCCTACCTGTATGGTTGCAACCTCAAATAGACTAAATCACCAACCTCAAAGG
>WSFP011425764.1:0-22326 GCA_009831015.1 Picea engelmannii
TAGTTGGTGCTAGAGAAACCAGGGAGTTGGTGCTTCCTTCTAGTGGGTGCTAGAGAAAACAAAGAGTTGGTGCTCTTAGCAAGTTGCAGCTTGCAAAACTGAGGTTGTAGCCTCATTATGAGTTGGTGCTCATATGTATGATATTGTAAATATTGTAACCATTACTTATCATATAAAGAAAAAGAGGTTTTTACCCTGCATAGGTTTCCTCAGGAAATATCTGTCTCTGTGTTTCTCACATATGTGAATGATGCTGAAAGTACCATTGTTTATTTCCATACATTATTGTGATCATCATTTAGTGTCTCTATAAAGAGTTTAAAAGAACCATAAATGTTTAAGCACGGACACAACTGATTCACCCCCCCCCTCTCAATTGTCTAACAAAAATAGCCCTAAATTTCTTTGTTTAAGCGACCGAAAGCTAAGGCTTTCAGTAGCTAAGAAGCACTTTTGAAGAAGCGCCTAAGCCAATTAACCTGAGATTTGACTTAAATCAAATTAAAACGAAACCAAATGTTTTTTCTAAACTTTATTACATGCATAAAGCTCTAAAAAATGAGCTTTAAAAATTTTAAAATGTATTTTTTGAATGACATCCTATCACCTAAAATAAAACAACTTGATTAATTTATTTGAGGAGATAACAAGTTACAGCGTAGTTAAATCGTAATTATAGAGCATTGCAGTATTCAACCAGATCTAGTATCTAGCAACACTTATCACGACAAAACAGATAAGATCTTGTAGATTCAATCACTAAGAACATTTATATAAGTCAGATCTAACATCCATCCATATTATTAAGCACTAAGCATCAACAAATCATTTATCTATATTAAAGCACAAAGCAAATAAACACATAAACACATCAATACATCGCACAAATCATAGCAACACATCATGTGCATGGTTCACCCCCACTCTGGGGCTACATCCACCAACTCTTCTCTTATTTATTATCTCTGGTCAAGCTTCTTACAGGCACATAGCATCCCAGTTCTACTCCGCAGAAGACAGGAGATTTGCGCGCACTCCATCAGATCCTCCTTCTTCTAGTTAGGGTATAGCACAAAGCCTTCACACAATCTCTTACAGTTATGTGCACTAGACTTGCAATCCTCACATAGTATGCACAAAGAACTTACAAATCTTGATCACATAGATCCAGCTCTAGCACTTAGCACTCTGGTCTACTAGGTCTTTCGGTCTCCGGTCTCTTTCTTACATCGCCTAGCTACTTATTTATACATTACAAAATAGGCCTAAACATGGGTAAACTCATGGGTCGACATCCCATACCCGTTACATAATCCTGAATCCAAAAAAGGGCCCTAAAAGGGGGCGAGATCCCACGATCTCCACTTCGTCTTGTGCTCTGCCTTTGACAGCCTATTTAAGTCCCAAAATTAGGTCAAACATGACCAAGAATCTTCAAAACTTGGTCAAGGGCCAACAGGCCCCCAACACTCACCTGTGACTCATCCTGAGTCACTATGATCTGACTAGTTCTTCTTCAAAAGCCTCAAGCTTGGCTTGGGCTGCTGCGACTTGTTGTTGTGCCACAAACTCTTGTATGACTGCTTCATTGACAGGTCCCTCTAGGCATTGTTAAGTTGCGGTGACGACTTGCTCCAGTTCTGGTCCTCGACCTTCGATCTCTGTGAACAGTTGGTAAGCCTCATCTTGTACAGGTTGGAGCCTCTGAGTTACTTCCATAACTATGCTCTGAATAGTGTGGACCTTCTACTGGGCAGTGCACTACTCTTGGGATCGCTTCATTCTTTCCACAGCTGACAGGGGATTCAACTGCGCCTGTTTTGTCTCTGCTTGCTACTTTGCTTCCTGTTGCTGTGATTCTAGTGCCTTCAATTTTGGAATCTCAGTGAGTCGCTCATACGTCTGGGCACTATGATCACTCAGTTGCTTGCATTCCATGGCAAGGAATTTGATTCTTTCAACTGCGCTTCAAGAATTTTATTCTCTTTGATCCCTTACATCCTGCGGGGTGTCGGGTACGGTGTGAAGCTCTCTATATGCTATTCATTGTTGTAGCTGTTGGATAGCCTCTGCGAGCTGCTCTACTTGATGCGTGGCTCGATCTTCTGCCTATGTTTCTAATCCCGTCAGAGAGTGGAGGGATTTGTTTACTACTTCTTTCACTTCAAGTTGCTCTGCGAGCAACTGTTCTTTTTCCTGTTGCATCTAGGATTTATCTTCTTCAAACTTTGTCTGGAGAGAAACCTTCTCCTGTTCTGCAACTCTGCGTTGTTATATGATTACACCTTGCACTTACTTCAAGGCCTAGGTAGTTTGTTTTGTTTCTTCTTGAGCGCGACGAAGGCGAGATTCGACCGCATCGGCTAGTTAGTGGAGTTGGGCTCCCTCATCTCCCAACTTTGGTTCTCCTGATGGCAGGGATGCAGTGGACACTATGCAGCTGGACTAAAGGGCCTGTTGTACCCGTCAGAATTTGACCTTAATTCTGTCATACATTTCCTCATGCTTATCTTGTTGTTTCTCCACGATTTCCAGTGACACATCGTTTAGGGATGCTATGATGAAGTCAAAATCATCAGTAGTGAGCACAATATTCATCTTAGTCATGGTGGCTTTCGATTTCTTCCAGGAAGACAGTTTTGTGGGAGAAACCTTCCTCTTCTTCAGAGGTTTAACCTTGTCTCTGGGCGGTGTTACTTCTCCTGGCTTATGTTCAACTCCTTTGTCATTTATTTCTTCTACTTCGTCATCACCCCCTTGGTCGATTGATAGTGAAGCAGTCTTTCCTAAGGCGTTGCTTAAATCTTGGACCTCTTTAGTCTTCTTCATTCTGCTGGGTCTGGGTGTATCCTGTTCTTTGTGCGTGGTCTCTGGGCTGTCAGGGTCAGACATCTCTACAAGGTTTTCCAGAATAAGGAAGTTTGTCGACCATTCCTTAGTGATCTCCTCAAGGTCATCTTCCATGAGCTTGTAGTATGATTGAAACAACTCCTTATGTTCATCGACTCGCGCTGTAAGGTAGATGAAGTGTCGATTTGTGCATAATTTTATCAGGGGTCAGAACCTCTAAAGGGTGCTTGGAGTCATGCGAGGTTCATCTTCGATGGATCTCTTCAACTGAAGGTAATAGGTGTGAAAAACAACGTTCGACTGCCACTGTTTGTTCATATCACTCGAGTACCAGAGTGTGGTGAACTTCACAAGAAGTGGCTTGAATAGTTCAATATACGGGAAGGTCACACCTTCTTGCATCTCCCAGGAAACAAAGGGAATGAGGATCAGGAGCCAGGTAAAGTGAAACTTGTAGCCCTGATATTGTGCTTCGCGGCAATCAAGTTCCAGTTGATGAACTAGGTACTTTGCCCAGTTCATCTGTAGACCTTCCACGCACTTCCCTGCGAGGTTAATGACAAAGCCTGTGACCTGCGTAGGTATGTTCATCCTTACTAAATTTCTGGCTATGAGCTGGCAGGCTAGGCACACTGCGCCATTCTGGATGGAGGCTACCTTGTAGCCTTGCGTCCCCTTTTCAACATCGTCAGTGCACGATCTGTGGCTTTTCCTGCGTAGAACTCTTGCGGGTCGGGTCCTTGCATACTTAATCCTGTGATCCTATGGATCAACGTCAGATCGAATGTGATACGATGGTCTAGCCATAAGTAGCCGCCATGGTAACATGAAAGCAATAACTTGACACAGGCATTGAATTCTTGTTGCCTTCTAAAGTGTGGGATTTTCATTACGTTTAACAAGGTGGACTGTGCGAGGTTCATCATCCACGGTTGGGGGATTATTTTTGAGTTCTTGCCCTTCGTCCTGGTCAGGTATTTATATAGGGAAAACATACTATAGCTCTTGTGATCTCCGAGGTTGAAGTCATTGAACATCAATGTTGCGATGTTGTCCGGCTGTGCTCGAACTGCGCGTATCCCCTTCGGGAGGTATGCAGTAACCATGGTGTACTCGAAGTCTCTTGCCACACTATCTCGACTCACCTCGCCGTCCAGAGGTGGGATGTAGTCAGGAAATATGGTCAGGATTAGCTTCGCATTGGCTAAGTCATCTCTGTGTTTGGTTCACTTTTCTGTTGATGGTTGAGACAGTTCGGCTCCGCGAGCAGTCGACGAAGAGGCTTGCACTCCTCTTGTCGATGATGCTTGTACACCCACAAAAATCACTCTTTCAGACATGACTCTCTCAGTCATGAGGTCGATGAGTACTTCCTTCGCAGATTCTTCGAGTACGCTAAGTTATTCGGACATACACGCTCATGGTTGGATATCTCGGGTTTGAAGAGTAACTGCTCAATGCAATGGGGTAGATGGAATTAACATGATGATCATTGTGCGAAATCAACTATTATGCGGGCTTAGATAGTCACAGTTGGAAAAAGTGTTGTCGTTGCATGGCGCAACAAGATAAATAGATAACTTGGCAACAGATCTCTTGCAACGGGTGAGAATCTTTCATTAAATCAGTTATGTCCATTATGGCACAGTCCCAATGGTCTGGTGGCAAACTTTCTGACCATAAATGCCTTTCTACCTGTTTGTTTCATCGGTCAAATGATTATACTGTTCCAATGGAAATATTGCTTCGTCATGGCGAAGTTCCATGTGACCTAGTTCTGATAGCCCTACGAAGTTCCAATTTTGCAATGTTTCCTTCTGCGAAGTTCCCTCTGGAACCTTTTGTGACTTTTCGATCTTGGCTCTCTTCTTACTTAGTTTTCTAGCCTTCTTTCTAGTGAGCTTCGTCTCATAATTCCTTTTTCCATTTTGATTCTTATCTTCTTTCAGTAGAGTAACTTCACGCTGGTAAGATTCTTTCCTAGAGATCAGGGGTAATACTTCATCTGTATCTGGAATAGGTACTTCAATCTTCTGTAGGTATTCTGGTGTTCTTCCCACTTCGACATTCAAGTCTCTGGTTTTAAATAGCTTTGATTGGTTCTATTGTTCTTCAATCAAGTGTGCGATCCTCCTAGTCATGAAATCTTTCAACTCTTGCTTCTTTTGTTCTAAGACTTCTTCTTCTTTCCTTCTGGCCTGATCTCCTTCAATCCAACGTTTTCCTAATAACATAGCAAATGGAGCATTTTTATCAATAAATTTAACAACTTCAAATTCTTCCTTTGTCGAAGTTCCATGGGCACTCATAGACATCTGGGTAAGTCTTCCACATAGGGTTATCAAGTTTCCTCTGAATAATCCTATTCCGCCTAATGAAGGAATCATAGTAGGCTCCCCTAAAAGTTCCCAAGTTCTTTCTGTCATGATATTTACCCGTGTTTCTTTATCCAGAACATAGTCAATGTCAAAGTCTGCTATTCTTGCTTCAATGCACTCATTTTATTTGAAGATCTTTGATAAGATGATATGTCGATGGTCATTCAAGATTTCTTTCATCTGTAGAAATACTTTTTCAGATTCTTTCTGGGGTTCTGTCATAATCTCAGTTGCTTGACCTTTCTCGTGGTCTTCTTGTATCATATTCATCCTTTCAACCTTAGCAATCATTCTAGGGAAATCCAAAACTTCATGGTCCATAGCTTTGCAACATAGGCAACTAGGTCTTCCACCAGGGCATTCCTTAGCCATATTTCCCGGTCTTCTGCAACTGTAACAAAGAGTTAATCCTCTCTTTATCTTAAATGATCCCCAACCTTTCATGTACTGCGCGTTAGGATCATGGTAGTTAACCTGCAAAAATTTCTTTCTAGGATACTGCATCCATTTGTTAGTCCAAACATTCTCTCTATGCATATGTATAACATATCTTTCAGTATTCTTATCAGATATACTCATATCAAATCTTCTTTCTTCTATCAGTGCCCTAGGTTTCAAGCTAGGATAAATCTTATCAGACATACCTAGATCCATACTTTAGAAACAAAAAAATTCTACTAATCTTATCTTCAGCAAAGCACAAAGATTCCAGATCTAAAAATTTTCACTATTCTTAGCTCTATCAGAGCACAAAGCATTTAGATCTTACCTCTATCAGAGCACAAAGCGTTCATATCTTACCTCTTTTCTTCAGATCAGACTTTTTTTCTTAGCACAGAGCTTCACAGGTCGAGTAGAATAATGTGCACTAGAGCAACAGATCTACGCACAGAGATTTCACAATTTCAGGTTAGATCTTCGCACATAGATTATTTTTCCTCAGTTCGCAACAATCGCAGTTTTAGGTCCCGGAAACAGAACCATTTATTGGCATAGGGGCAGACCTAGGTTTCAATGCTACAACAACGCATCAACAAAACCCTAACTACCAACCCTTTCGGCAACACCTGTGAAGTAGATGAAGTCTCACCCAAGGTAGAGGCAGGGCTGGTTGCAGGACTCAGATGTCTGTAACCTTAGCTGGGACACAAATATGTGATTCTAACACTTAACAGAGCACTCAATAGTTAACATTCATCAATATCCAATATTATTTACAATGTAGTTAAACCCTAATTACAGAGCATCACAATATTCAATCAGATCTAGCATCTAGCAACACTTAGCACGACAAAAAAAATCAGATCTAGTAGATTCAATCAGTAAGAACATGTATATAAGTCAGATCTAACATCCATCCATATTATTAAGCACTAAGCATCAACAAATCATTCATATATATTAAAGCACTTAGCAAATAAACACATAAACACATCAATACATCGCACAAAGAATAACAACATAACATGTACGTGGTTCACCCCCAACTTGGGGCTACGTCCACCAACTCTTCTCTTCTTTATTATATTCAATCAAGCTTCTTACAAACACATATCATCCAAGTTCTATTTCGCAGAAGACAGGAGATCTGCGCTCACTCCGCCATATCCTCCTTCTTCTAGCTAGGGTATATCACAAAGCCTTCACACAATCTCTTACAGTTACTTTCACTAGCCTTGCAAGCCTCACACAGTATGCACAAAGAACTTACAACTCTTGATCATATAGATCCAGCTCTAGCAATTAGCACTCTAGCCTACTAGGTCTTTCGGTCTCTGTTCTCTTTCTTACATCGCCTAACTACTTATTTATACATTACAAAATAGGCCTAAACATGGGTAAACCCATGGGCTGACATCCCATACCCGTTACATAATCCTGAATCCCAAAAAGTGCCCTAAAAGGGGCCGAGATCCCGTGATCTCCACTTCGTCTTGTGCTCTGCCTTCGACAGCCTGTCGAAGTCCCAAAATTAGGTCAAACATGACCAAGAATATTCAAAACTTGGTCAAGGGCCAACAACCAACAAATGGTTCCGTTGTTGGGACTGGGATATTCTTGAGGGAATGTCAAGGTGGTTTCCATGAAATATAGAGATTTATAACTGGATATAAGAACATGAGAGGGACTTCACCGAATCTCAGAACAAGAACCCTAACATTAGTACAAAAGACTGGTTGGGAAGGTACATCTTTACTGATGTGCATGGGATTTTCTTTGGAGGAGTTCATAAGGATTTGTACGAGTGGTTGGATAGATTAGCAGACACCCAATTTGAGATCACATCTAGACCACCTGTGGTTTGGACAACGACGTTGATCATGAAATTCAAGAGAGTCGATAACGCTGTGTATAGAGTAGTAGATCTTTGGTTTGATAGTACTATTGGAGGGTACATTACTAAGTTAGCTATTGACAGAGTAGAATCATATAGTCAAGAAGAGAGATATTTCTTTAATGGACCTAGAGGAAAGTTTCTACACTTTATGAAGATGAAGATTAAGATGCTATTGCATGAGAAGAATATGTTGAAGATACAGTAATCAGTTGGATTTAAAAGCTAATGTTCAAGAATTCAGATGCAAAGGCTGGACACACACGTAGTGGGAGATCATTCAGGAAGGTTCCTCTTGCGAACCTGTTTAAGAAGAGTTATGAACCATTGGCACAAGATGAAGATTTCTACATTGGAGAAGAAGCAAGGAGATCAGACGAAGAATATTTAGAGTTCACAAGGGAAGAGGAAGTGGAGGCTGAGGAACTTTGTCGAGAAGAACCAAAAACTTGAGGGACTGCGCCTACTGTCGAAGTAAGTACTATTACTCCTCCCATTTTTTTAGAAAAATTAAGTAACTAGAGTAACCAGAGTAGTCAGAGAAATCATAGAACTGTTACAAACATCTTAGTACATACTCAGTCGAGAAACCAAGGAAGATCTATGGCAGATGAAATGAGGTTACCCATCTTCAGAGGAGATGGATCTGAGGATCCTGATCAACACTAGTTCTTATGTGAATCTGTATGGAGCATTAAGCAAGTCACCGATGAAGATGTCAAGAGAGCTCAGTTTAGTACTACCTTGAGGGACCGCGCATTGAGCTGGTATATGAATTTTTTTTCAGGATCTGTGCAACCTAAGCCATCAAATGTCATCAAAAATATGTTGAGTGCGGAGTTCAAGAAGCCTAAGTTGGAGTCACAGTGTATTAGGAAGTTGAAGGAAATCAAGCAGAAGGTGACTGAACCTGTCTGGGAGTTTGATCGGAGGTTTAAGACCATGACAGGCCATTTAAGTTTCATATTCCAGATGAACAACACAAGGAATTGTTCATCGCTCCCCTCCTGCCACACATCAGAGTTCCTATGATGCAATAGAAGGTTGCTTAGTAGGATGAAGCATTAGAGATCACCATGAAACTAAAAGCAGCCCCTGCAGGAGAATCCAGTCCAGGTATGAGTCAAATTTTGAATCAATTAACTAGTTTATCTTTACAGGTAGAAGACATGAAGAAAGATAAAGGGAAGGAGAAAAGAGAAGACATCTGGTGTATCAGATGCAAATCAGAGGGCCATGAAAAAGATCACTGTCCCTTATTTAACAAATACTTGGCCTCTGGAGCCCCTAACCCTTTGAAGCATGCTACTCTATCCCGGTGTGAGGTATGTAGAACTAGACATCGCCCTGGTGAATGATATTATATGCAGAAATATGTCCAGACACCCACCAGTCTTTATTGTCCATTCTACAAATCTATCGGGAATGATGAGAAGGATTGTAGGGCTTATGATCTCTTGCATGAAAGATCGAGGGATACATATATAATTCAAGGAGATTTACAGTCAGAAGGAAACAATGTGCAGTTCAATTCCCTAGGAAGAGGAAAGTTCAACTCTCATGGTGGATTCAGAGGAAGAGGACGAGGTGGAGGTATGAGTTGAGGTCGAGGTCATATTATTTTCTATAACTGTGCACCCCCAGGTCATTTGGAAAGGGATTGTCAGAACCCTTGTACCACTTGCAACTACTGTAATTCATTTGATCATGTCATTGAATATTTTCTAGTATTGTTAGCCAAACTCTAGGAAAGACGAGGAGGAAACCATCAAGTCCAACTAATATCAGTAGAACCTTGTGGTGAGGATCCCAGAGTTGTTGTTATTACAAGAGGAGGCATTGTTACAGGACAAGATAGGGTGACTCCAGGTAAGGCTATAGATGGATTGGGGATCAAAAGAGATGCAGAGAAGGCACAATTGTTTGATCCAAGGAGAGAAAAACACACTTTTGAAGAAGCAAGGAGAGAATTTTTAGGAGAACAAGCTTCTTCATCTAGGGCACAACTAGAAGTAAGGGAATGTGAAATGCCTCTAGCATTCGATCAGTCTGTCCTACTGAGGCAAGGAAAAGAGGTAAGAAAGCTTATGGATTTCTTGTACACTTGTATCAATTTGATTAAATATGAAAGAAATGCGTAGGAACTACAAGACCTGGTAAGACAATTTGAAATTGGAAGAGTAGATCCTATACTGAGTAGAGATCTGAATCAAGTATATAGAAAAAGGAGCACAAGCAGGGAACTACACCTTAGTGCTAAGATTGGAGACTACGACGTGGACTATGTGGTCCTTAACTTGGGATCAGAAGTGAATGTTATGACAAAGAAGACTTGGGCACTTATGGGAAAACCTAAACTGATTTACTCTCCTATTAGGCTCAGGATGGCTAACCAGTAGGCGGTGAGCCCCTTTGGAAGATTATAGCATGTACCCATGTACATCGACAAAGTAAGGAATTTTGCAGATTTTGAAGTGATCGAGATTGTTGATGATAGCTGTCCCTATCCTACACTGTTAGGAATTGATTGGGATTTCAACAATCTGACTGTTTTTGACCTAGAAAAGAGAAGAATGACATTAGAGGGTAATGGCGTTAAGGTCATTGCACCTATTGATCTCGATGAAGGTCACAAATACACAAAACCTATAAGAGAAGAAGACCACGCCTATGAGCTAGAGAACATCTAGAAACTAATAGCAGGACAACATGATTACCTTAATCCCACAACAGATGGAAATCTAAGTTGGCGAAGTGAAAGTGCATGCTCATCAGATTCAGAAGAAGCATTGGAAAATTGGCATAATAGAATGTATGCAGTCTCTACACGCAGGTGTTCCAAATTGACCAAGGCAGTTCACTGGATTGGGACATAAGTAAGTAATATTCCTACATTTGATGTCTTGAATCATTTAGATACATTTCTAGCCAAATTTGAGAGAATTGTACTAGTACAATAGAGGATGTTGGCACTAGATGAAGCCTTAAAAGCAACACCAGCTAGATGGTGCGGAACACACAAGAAGCACATTGCGGAGTGGGTACAATGTCACACCTTATTGACAATGCGCTTTTCAGATCAAGATGAAGGATATGAAGTTCTATACAGGAGTCAGAATTGTCCTAAGGACCATGTGAGGAGTTATGAGGAATCCTGGAGCAACATTTCCAAGGAAGAGTGGGTACATAAGTTCATTAACACCTTAGATACTATGCCTATAAACTAGTATCTTCAAGCAGAACTGTGCTTCGTCACTACATATTGGTATGGTATGACCCATAACTTTATAGCTATGTTCCTATTTGAAAGTCAGTACCCCACAGTAGATCAGGCTTTACAAATCATAATACAGAAGGTCTTGGAGGAGGCACCTAACCCCTCTCTTGACCAAGAAGAATATGAATGGACTGTGCTTCTTCAACAGTTACATGATTTCTATAATATTAATTCCGATGAGGATGATGACTCGAGGGATGCAAACATTTCATAAACTGAAGGAAAAAGAGACATAGAAGGGCTAGGGATTGAATTACCTTTTGTTGGGCATCCTATTAATATTAAGAAGGTTAATATTGGAGCAAAGCAAGCACCTAAGTTAGCAAATGTTGGAGACTATTGGGATGATGCTACTATTAGTAAGATTACATAAATATTGCATGAGTATCGGGACTTGTTTCCAACCAAGTTCATAGACATGAAGGGAATTAGAGGGCCCATGGGAGAAATGAATATCCCTTTGAGACAAGATGCAAGGCCTATCAAACAGAGACCTTACAGACTAAATCCCAAGTATAAGCAGAAAGTTAAGATTGAATTAGATAGAATGTTGGAAGCAGGAATCATAGAACCAGTCGAAGAATATGAATGGATCATCCCTATGGTGGTCCAGGATAAGAAGCGAGGAGAAATTAGAATTTGTGTAGATCTAATGAAACTGAATGATGCATATTTACATGATCCATTTCCTACACCGTTTACTGATGAAGTTCTAGGTAATGCATGAATACATGAGGTTTATTAATTCACAGATGGATTTTTAGGCTATCACCAGATCATAATTGCTAAGGAAGACCGACATAAGATGAAATTTGCAACAGAATGGGGTTCTTTTCAATACACTGTGATTCCTTTTGGCTTGAAGAATGCACCAACCATCTTCTCTAGGGTGGTGGTCGAAGTATTTAAGGATTTTTTACACAAGTTTTTGGAAGCATACTTTGATGACTGGACCATTTTTGGTCTATTGAAAAATCATATTGAATGTCTGAGATTAATGTTAGAGAAGTGCAGGCAATATCAGATTTCCTTGAATCTAAAGAAGTGTATCTTATTTTCACTCTTTGGAGTGTTTTTAGGACACGTTGTGTGTAAGCAAGGGTTGTTGGTAGATCCTTCCAAGATTGCTATCATTATTGATCTACCTCCTCCTACTTTGGTTAGACAACTGCGCACTGCATTGGGACACAATGGATATTACATAAAGTTTATTAAGGGCTATGCACAAATAACATCACCTATGGAGAAGCTATTAAAGAAAGTTAGTAAGTTTCAATGGACAGAGGAATGCCAATAGAGCTTTGACACACTAAAGCAGAAAATGGTCACTGCATCTATCTTGGTTTTTCTAGATTGGAGCAAGGAATTCAATGTTCATGTCGATGCTTCATCCATTGCACTGGGAGCATTCTTACCACAAACAGGTGCATGAGATATCGAACACCCTATAGCCTTTGCTAGCAGGAAGCTTTCTATAGCTGAAAAGAATTATACTACCACCAAAAGAGAAGGCTCAGCTATGGTGTATGTACTGCAGAAGTTTCGACACTACTTGCTGGGAGGACATTTTAATATGTTTAATGATCATTCTACATTGAAGTACTTAGTCAACAAGCCAATGTTTAGGGGAAGAATATGCAGATGGCTACTACTATTCCTGGAGTGTGACTTTGATATTGTGCTCAAGCCAGGAAGAATGAATAAAGGACCTGATCACTTATCCAGGTTATAACATGGTGAGGAACCTACCAGTCTGGAGGATACACTACCAGATGCACAGTTGTTGGCCATTAGAAAAGTTGATGATCACTTCGTCGAGATAGTTCAATTTTTGTCCACAGGAATGGCACCTCATGAGTATACAATTATTCAGAAGAAACAATTGGTAGTCTGCACTGTAGAATTTCAACTTATAACTGGACAATTATATAAGATGGGACCAGATGAGATCTTGAGGAGATGCGTTATGGACAAAGAAAGACCATTGATTCTTGCAGAAGCACATGAAGGCATTGCAGGAGAACATTATGTATGGAAAGAAACAACACAAAAGGTTCTCAGAGATGGCCTCTGGTGGCCTACTTTACACAAGGATGATAATGAATACTATAGAGACTGCGATGTATTCCAAAGGATAGGAAAGCCTTCTAGAAGGGATGAGATGCCTTTAACACCTCAGTGAAATTTACAAGAATTTGAGAAATGGGCTATTGACTTTGTGGGACTGATTAACCCACCAGGAAAGCGCACAGAAGCTTGGTACATTATCACTGCTACATAGTATATGTCTTGGAAGCAGTACTACTTATGGAATATTTGGTTCCTATTTTAAGAATTGCAACATTTACAGTTATGGATGACATAGGCGTTGCTCAAGACATGCTCGTACAATTGGTAGAATTAGAGGAAGACAGGTTTATTGCAGTATTTCATCAGTAGGTACAAAAAGAACGAGAAAAGAGTTAACATGATAGACATATCAAGAAGAAATCATTTAAGCAAGGAGATTCGGTACTATTATATGACAACAAGTTCATGAAGCATCTAGGGAAGTTCAAGACACATTGGCTTGGACCATTTGAGGTCGCCCATGTCACAGAAGGAGGAGTTGCGCAGTTGAAGACCCTTAATGGAGAATGGAAGGATGGTTTAGTAAATGGGAACCGGTTGAAATTGTATTATGACAACCAACTACCTCCCAGCTGTTAGTAAAAGAAAACGAAGAAGGGTCTAGGTACCAGGTGCAGTTGAAACTTGGTACCAGACACATAAAAGACAGTCTGCACATGATAGGGAGTGACAGAGCATAAAGCCCAGGCTGCTCCGCGCAGTTTGCAGTCGAAGTAATACAAAAGGTTCAACACTGCAGTGACTCGGGACGAGTCACATGTGAGTGTTGGGGCCATGTTGGCCCTTGGTTACGTATTAAGGAAGAAAGCGAAGATTAATGAATAAATACAAAACATGAAGTGCACAAAAGGCACACAAACTGAGGAAGGATTGAAGTGTCTAAAGAAGCATAAAAGAAGGAATGAGGTAAAGGAAAAGAAAGCTGTTGAAAGAGAAGATCAAGGAAGAAAAATCAGCAAATAATATGGGTCGTGGAAAAGTCAACAAAAGGAAGAAAACACCAATGGTTTATTTGGAGCACCTCATAGAGAAGAAGGAAGAACATATTGGCGAAGCCCTTAAAATGTGGATCATGTGGACCTAGGGTTTTGGCACCTAGGGTTTTAACACCTAGGCTTCGGTCTAAGGTTGTCTAAGAGTCATGAAATGTATAAATAAAGGTCTAGAAGGGTTGAGAGGGAGGTTATTATTATTTTTGGTGAGAGAAATATTGAGATGAAAGTGTTGTGGTTGTAAGAGCATTAGGTATTCTGGATCTTCAGTTGGGTGCGAAGATCAACCCTGCAGTTGGGTGAGCAGTGGAGGGATAAAGAGATGAAGATAGAGAGAGGACCTGCAGCTAAGTGCAGAGATAGAACTGTATGTTTTCATCAAATATAAAACACAGTTCTGTGGACATAGCCCTAGGGAGAGGGTGAACCACGTAAATCTTGTTGTTCTTTTTGGTTGATGTTGTTCTATTTTCTATATGTTATACTGTTATGAATTGTTATTGTTCCTATTGAAGAAAATGAGATATATATAACTTCGTGAAGCTAAACATAGTAGGGTTAAGAACCCCTAGTTTATGTTGCGTTGTTGTTCTGGAATCACTTTTCATTTCCTCTAGTTGTAGACACTTGTGTCCTGCAACCCCCTATTGCTACTTCAGATGAGACTTCATCTGCTTCGTAGGTCTTGCCGAAAGGGCCACTAGTTAGGGTTTATTGGTACGCTGTTAGAGTTGAACCCTAGGTTTGCCCCTGTTCCAATAGGTGGTACATGGCCCCACTATCTACATATATTGCACCATTATGTTTGTCTAGATGGAAATGGAATCAACGTGCCCGTCACCACATAATTTGGAAGTAGAAGGAATTTGTCTTTGCAATGCCCCTATGAGTGACAGTTGGTACACCATATGTTCTCATGCACGACCTTCTTCTTGGTCATATCTTTCAATTGCATCATTAGGTTGTCATTTTGCAACTGCACCTGCGCTAATCCCGCTGACGTCCCTGCCCCTCCTGGAATAGGTTTGAGGTGCATTGCAATTTATATCGCCTCTTCTTGAGTCATCACCTTTTGCTGGGTGAGAATAACTTAGATATGGGGAAGCAACCCCTCAATAAATCACTCTCTTTGATTCACATCCTAAATTTGGAACATTATCCTATCCAAAAAAGTCTTAAACTATTGCTCATAATCCCACATGGTCTCGCCTTCCTTCTATTTGATCTCCTTTATCTCCATGGTACATTGATATTTTGACTTAGGTTTCTAAAATTCCCTAAGTATATCTTGCTTAATCTCCATCATGGACCTCGTTTTTCATGTCAGCGTAGTGGACTTGTACTTCATATACTATGTCAAGGCTTTGTCCCTAAATGTGGTCTCGAACTGTGCGATCTTTGTTGCTTCCTCTGTGATCCTCTTCACAGAACAGATTGCTTCGCACATAAACCAATGTTGTTATGCATCATCCTTACCCATTCTGTGGAACATGGGTAACCTCTGGGTTCTATCCTAATCTTCCATCGTTACTCTCCAACCAACTCCACTACTCTAACTGTTGGTTGTCAAACTTCTTGTTATTGATACAATTCTAGGTTAAGTGGCACTAGCTTCACCTTTTTCTTCATGTGTCTCGTCTCTTCTTCCTTATACAACTCGAATCACTTCATTATCAATTGTTCTTTCCTCTTTATTACAAATGCACAAGGGGGTGGTTCAAAAGGGGGTAAGTCCATCTCCTTCAGACATTTCTTGTGAGGGTACCCATATAATTTCCTACTTGAATCCACAAAATACCATCTACTATTGTCAATTTGTCTCCCAAACCACTAGGGGGGACTCCATCTTCCTATGATATGTGCGCACCACTACTCTGCACGCCATCTTCTTCTCTTAATGACACATCACTTCTCTGCACTTCATATTTTTCTCTTATCATCACACCATTGCCCTGCGCTTCATATTCCTCTAATATTGTGGCACTCCACAATAGCCAAGGGGTGAAAAATTCATCACCTATGCCATTATTGTTGTCACCACTACTACTACTGCTATTGGTATCCCCACTGGACACCCTATCCTCAATACCATGACTCTTTACGAGCCTATCCTCATATTTTCTCCTCTATGGCACAACGTACTCTTCTGCAATACCACATGGTGTGGTTTATTTTATCTTCATCTTGGGTCTAAGCCTTCATCACCCACTCCTGGATAATTCTTTTCCACTTCTCTGCTCTTCTTTCCTTCTTATCTCAACTCTTCTTGCGTATCTCACAACTATTTTTCTCCTTTTTTCCTCTGAGTCCATTTCATTCCTCACTTCATCTCAATCAATTTATGGATCCTTCTTAATGGATATATTTCCCCTCTCACTTTCCTTCATTCTTGCAACCCCCCCCAACGATAGGGGAGTTTACTCAGCCATTCTATCGGGCTCCATGAGCATCATCCCTTTCTCAACGAACAACATCTTTATCCAAAGTGGAATCGCTTCTAGCATTCATTTCCGCAGACCTTCTGTAAACTTTATTTCATCCTTGTGTTGAGGGGTCAGAATTCCCTTTAACTCAACAGTAGGAATCACGCCCAGACATGAGGCCCAATTAGACTCTTCCATGTTTGGCATAACGTGATTCTACGGACAGATGGTCTGGAAGGGTTCAATGGGTCTTTAATATGTTATCGAATGGGTATTTATAAATTGTTTTTTGTTTCTTTATAAGTTCGTTTATTAAAAGTTTGATGAATGAATTCTTAAGAAGGACGGGCTTAGGATAACCTCTTACCAATAACATGTATATGACACCTCTTTTAAACCAATATCAAAACATTAATATTTCCATATTGATCAATCAACAAATATCATGAAAGAAAAGGAGGGTATTCATAGAAACGACACATAAGTAGAAATAATTCAGGTTACTATATAACACAATTTTATAACACCATCACATTCATTCCAATATACATTTAGCGACTGCAACGTTTCAAGATAACTCAAAAAACACAATTATTGTCTTACTAAACCACTTGTAGTAGTCAATCAACAAAGCATAACAATCCACAAATTGAGTTACTCCATAATCTTTGGAAAAAATTGTCTTTGGCTCTACATGAGCTTCAAAATTAAACTTCAAAAAAAGTTCTTTGTCTAATCCTCCACTATTAAAAAACTGTCGACCCTTCAAAATGAGGTCGACCTCTTTATTTATATCAAAAAATTCATGCAAAAAATTATCACTAATGATTTCTAAACAAGAGATAACAAAAATAAAGTGGATCATATCCACATGGAAACTATCAGTGAGCTTTCGTTAGCTCATAGGGTTAGCTCGGTCATATTCAGACCATTTGGAGAATAGATCTTCACAAGTGTGTAAATATGGGAATTAGTGCTAGTCCATTGGCATGCTCAGCCTATCCTTCATCTACATCGCCCAGTATTTAAATCTGTTAATCTCGAAGCCTAGATGTTGTAGGACCCATGTTGTCCCTATCAGCCCATCGTCAAGTATTTTAACCTGTCCCTTATTGAGATTTCAAATCTCCCAAACTTTAGCTTCAATCTTGTCATCTAACTCGTCGAATCGTCGGACCATGATGCCTAATTCAACAAAGTCAATGGGGGAGCCAAATTATGGGAGATGAATATCTATCATTTTCTGATTGATGTGGTCCTAATTTCTAAGACACTCCTCCCATTTTTCTTGCATTTTTAGCCATGGTTCTTTTACTATTTGTACCCAATACTCTACAACTACTTTGAATCTAGATAAACTCTCCTATGCAAGAATCTTGGTGCCATGTTCTTCTTAGCCTCTTCCTTTCTGGATCTCTCTGATATATTAAATTTGTTTTGATACCTTATGAGCTTTCTCAGACCATTTCATCATTTCCTTATACACCACGAGGTCCAGAAAGGTATCTTCTTGAAAGACAATGATCTTGGTCATAAATACCTCCCTATATGAATTGAACTGATTATAAATTTATATTAATTCAATATTCATGAAGCTTATCGCTTGGGTGACATCCTGATAGTATTCCACCTAATGCCTAAGGTGTGCCAATTATTCTCTCATAGATCCAACTTCTTGTTCATATTCCTTTGCTTTGTCTATGGTGGCACTAGATATAGCTATTCCTCCTCCTAACAACTCACTTACCCCAGACTATATTGCATCCAGTAGGGTTTGTTTTGTGGTTATAATCACAGTGTTGTCCAAGGTGAGTATTATATTTTTCCTTGTTCTCCTGACAACCACTTGTCTCTTTCGTTCATAAGCAATGGCTTGGACATCGGCCACTTCATATACAGGCTCTAGGATCAGTTTGTCCCCCCATGTGAGGACATTTCCTAAGCTTCCCAGTGTGTGAAAGTGTTCAAGCTCTACTTCCTTTCCGTTTTTGACTTTAGGATTCTCATGATTGGTCCCTTTATCCAGTTCTTCATCCATTTGAGACTTCTTAGAAACTTTTGTTAACCCCATATTTTTCCTAATATGTGGATCTTCGATTTCCTCTTTGTTGGAGCAGGCTATTTTCGAAGAAAAGTCCAAGGAAAGAGTGAAACAAACTAGAAATGAAGACAAGAAATGGACCAAGGAAGCATCGTGCACCAGGAAATGAGGAGAAAGTAGTGCGCAAGAAGGAAAAGGAAGCAGTGCACTAGGAATAAAGGAAAATTAGCGCGACTGAATTTTGGATTAGCACATGAAGGCAGTTAGAATGTGGACAAGTTGAGTCCACTTAGAATTAGGGTTTTTGAGTATGATGTAAGGGTTTTTACCCATTTTTGTAATATAAATAGAGGATGTATGAGAAAAATAATATATCGATATATCTATCATCTTTATCTTGAATGTTTCTAGTTTTGGCGAAGTTGAGTTCACTCTTGAATAAGTTTTGAGTCACAATGCTAGTTTTGTTGAGAGTTGCAGAGCTTAGATGAAGTCATCATTGAGATGTATGGATTGTATATGAGGGTCAAGTCGCAATATATGGATCTTGGTGCGACATTGGTCATCCTCATGGAGTATGACAAACTTTTGATGTAATGTGTGCAATGCCCTATTTTGATGAATAATAATAATGAACATAATATATTTGTGGACGTAGCCCAGGGGGGGTGAACCACGGTAAAATATGGTGTCTCTATGTGTCATTCTCTTATGTGTTTCTTTGATATGATTTTATGTTGAATGAATCCATGAATTTGTTGAAGTTTATTTACAACACGTGATAGAAAGACATGTTATTTTATGAAAAATGTATGTTAATGGTTAAATGAATGACATATATAATGAATGATGGTATGATAGAATGAATGTTGAAGTAGAAGAGTAAATGTGCCTAACATTCCCACAATTTCCGTCCCTTCCATTATTGAAGACACTTGGGTCATGCAATCACCTATAAGCCATCTCGGGTGAGACTGCATTTTGCACTCTGTGCGTAGTGTTTCCTTCTGATTTACCATAGGGGTCGATGATTTCTAAGGTTTTTTTGGAAAACTAAGGTAGAAACTAGGTCATCCTATGCATCCAAGAAATGGTTATGTTCTCAGTTGGAACTCTGCATATTGGATTTGAGGGGATTTGATGAAGAGAATGTAGTGGTAGAAGGGGATGTTTAGGCCATGGAACCCTACAAAGAAAGATATTGAAATATGGTTGGATACAAAGCAACTCGAGTTCACGTAGAAATATAATAGAAGCTCCAGGTATACACTGTGCCAGTATCTGCAGAGGTATGTGTTTACTGATTTTCATGAAGCATATTTCTGTTATTTTCTAGAGTTATTACATGAGTGGATATTGAGGTTGAAGGATACTCATCCAACTAATTGGATAAGGCCAATAGAGTGTACTACTGAGAATATCACACGGTTGGAAAGGGTTAACAATAAATTCACACATGCAGTGGACTTTTGGTTAGACAATATTATTACAGGGTTTATTATTGAATTTGTAGTTGATGCAACGAAGTCATATACTGCTGCAGAGCATGAATTTTTGAAGGGACCGAGAGGCAGGTAGATCAGGTCACTTTACATGTCAATCAAAATGTTACAACATGATAAAGGTGTGATGACCATGGAATCAAACATCTAAATCACTTTGCGTGCATGGGGGAGATGGGGGAAGGAGTAAGGAAGATTTGAGATATGGAAAGGGCTCTCGATAGAGGCTAAAAGAAGGAAGAAATGGACCCTATTATTATGGATGAGGAACATATCAAGGAGATAATGGAAAGAGAAAGAGTGACACACAGTGGACGACCCTACTAGTATAAGATCAATAGGAAAAAGAGGGAGGTGGCCAAGCAAGAGGGATTGAATAGTGATGAGGAAGAAGTAGAGGATCTCTGTGCAATAGGGAAGATTGAGGAAATATTCCACGCCACATATGAGAGGAAAACTAGAGGTCAGAGGTCCGACGCAGAAGAAGGCTCTCCATTCCATATCTGAATTAGTGTGGAACCCACAACCCCATGTGTGACTAAGACAAATGAAGGAAAATAAATGTTCATACATTAAGTGATTATTGGTAGAAGGATTTTAGTATTACTTGGGTCCAGTGGAAAATCAAGAAAAAGTATAAGTTCAACAAGTAGCATTCAAGTATATACATCACATGGAGGTGGTAGTACATCAAAATTCACAATGGCAGGAGAAGATCCAACTATTTGGTTACTAGAGTGTCAAGGACAAGGGTCAGATGACCCAGAAAAGAATGTGTTTATCAGTGAGAAGATATGGGAAGCTAAGGAGATTACAGATGAAGATGCAAAGGTTGCACAACTGACAATTACATTAAGAGACCGTGCATTGGATTATTATATGGGTCTCACAGTAAATAATCCAATGGGAGTGCCTACAACCTTCTTAGAGGTGAAGAGGCAATTAATAAATGAATTTCATAAACCAAGTTTAGAGGATCAGTTCATGAATGAGATGATAGAGATTAAGAAGAAGCCAGGAGAATCAATCTGGGAGGTGGACTAGAAATTCAAAAGACTAAAAGGTAAGTTGAATTTCCCTATCACTGATATGCAACATAGACATTTATTTGTTAACTCTTTATTGGCACATTTGAAGTACCCTTGGAGGAAGCAAAAGTTCCAAACCCAGGCTGAGGCCTTATAGGAAACATTGTAGTTAGAGAAAAATCAATAGAACCATATTGATCTAGCCGTGGAAGAGCCGAGAGAAGACTTGAAGAACTTAACATTTTAGTTAAATCAGAATAAGGGAAAGGAAAATAGGAAGGATTTCTGGTGCACATTTTGAAGAACATAAGGTCATCATAAGAATGAGTGTCCAACCTTTGCGGAGTACTTGGGAGTAGGAATGTCAAATCCTTTACCCCGAAGAGGACCTTGGTGTGAGATATGAAAAACACATGGACATGATCCCTGTTGTTCCAGAGTCTGTACTTAAGGCTTTAAAAAAGTACAGTGTCTAGGCATCCGAAAGTTTGTAAGATGTAAAAAAGAGGAGGGTAGACCTTTGGGAAAGGAAGCTAGGGCTGATTTCTAGGCTGTCGCTGCCTGGCTTCCAACTGTTCCTGGATGTTTATATCCCTTTCAATTGCAGCCCATGAACGCTCAAGTTCTACCTAGGTGTTAGCCGGTTTAAGTATGGTATCGAAGAGATTTAAAGTGATATGGGTTTGATCTATCAAGCCGGGTTCAATATTGGGTTGTCTTACAACAGGGACAATCATAGAGGAACAAAAAAATTTAAGGAAATCTGAAAAGTTTTATGCTGTATCATTTTTGATTTTATAAAAGAGAACTTTAGAAATCAATATTAAAAGCAAAATACAAACCAAAGGCCTTTTTCCATAACTGTGTTATATTTGAAATAAATGGTGTATGAATTATGGGAAAAACATTAAGCTGTCTATAGAATAAGGCTCCTATCGAGAGAGAATCTCACTTTGTAAATAGAAGAAGAAAATAAGATAAGAAATGGTCCGTTGAAGCATAAAATATGACAACCTAAAGATTTACAGGTCTTGTACCTGCTAGTAGCCGATATAGAGGAAAAACTGTAAACAATAGATAACTAAATATTAATCACTGCAGTAGAAGTGTTACTAAATTGCAATGCAACATTCATCAGATGTATATAAGTGAAATAAGAATGAAAATGAAATGACAGAAAGAACAAACTCATAACACAGTAGTGACAGAATTAGGAATCTCCGGATTGCTTTGTATTAAGTCTCGAGAGAGAGAGTCTCTATTATAATTGATCAAAAAGGTCCAACCCTTTTTCTTTCTTCAAAATGTATATTTATACAAAATTCTTTTGCGTTGGAATCTCAATAGTTCTAGAGGTTTTTGGTTACAAT
>ML864784.1:1792-16293 GCA_009831015.1 Picea engelmannii
ATTCGTATGAGAGAAGGTGACGAATGGAAAACAACATTCAAGACAAACGAAGGTTTGTATGAATGGCTTGTCATGCCGTTTGGCTTGACGAATGCACCAAGTACCTTTATGAGGTTGATGAATGAAGTCCTGAAGGATTTCATCGGGAAATTTGTCATCATGTATCTAGATGACATATTAGTTTTCAGCAAGACAAAGGCTGAACACCTGAAGCATTTGGCTATTGTGATGAAGAGACTACAACAAGAAAAGTTGTTGATAAACATGAAGAAGTTCTCATTCATGAAGACAAAACTCATTTATTTGGGGTTTGTCATATCTGCAAATGAGTTGAGGATGGATCCAGATAAGGTAGAGGTGATCAAGAATTGGCCATCACCAAGGAACGTATTTGAGGTGAGGAGTTTTCATGGACTGGCTATTTTCTACCGAAAATTCATCAGGAATTTCAGTGGAATTAGTGCAGCAATGATGGATACAGTGAAGAAAAGACATAAATATTTTCACTGGACTGAAGAAGCTGAGAAGAGTTTCAATTTGTTGAAACGAAAGATTACAGAGAAACCAATTCTGGTGTTGCCAGATTTCTAGAAGACATTTCAGGTAAATTGTGATGCAAGCGGGTTTGCCATAGGAGCGGTCTTGAGTCAGGAAGACAGGCCGATCGCATATTTCAGCGAGAAGCTGAATGAGGCAAAGGAAAAGTACTCCACATATGATAAAGAATTCTATGCCATCATATAGGCATTGAAGAAATGGAGACACTATTTGATTCCAAAGGAATTTGTTTTATATAGTGATAACCATGAATTATAGTTCTGACTCAGTAGGAAAAGATGAATCAGAGGCACGTTAAATGGGTTGAATACTTGCAAAATTTCACTTTTGTGATAAAGCATATTTTTGGTACTGCTAACAAAGTTGTTGATGCTTTGAGCAGGAAGTGTTTGTTGATGCAGGAATTCAAGGTCAGGACGTTAGGCTTTGATGATCTTAAGGACATGTATGCAGATTATCCAGATTTTAAGGAGGCTTATGAAGCAGATGAGAATCTAGTTCTCAGAGACAGAAGTCAGTGGATAGAGTATGTGATCCAGGATGGATTGTTGTTCAAAAGCAATCAACTGTGTATTCCGAATTGCTCCATGAGGGAGAACTTGTTGAAAGAGAAGCACAGTGGAGGATTGGCAGGACATTTTGGTCATGATAAGACATTTGCAAAGTTGAGCGAGTCATACTTTTGGCCAGGGATGTGGTCAGAAGTCAAGAAGTTTGTGTACATATGCAAGATTTTCCAACATTCAAAAGGAAGGAAGCAAAATGCAGGGTTTTATCAGCCATTACCCATACCTGAGAGGCCATGGGATGAAATTAGCATGGATTTTGTGTTGGGATTGCCGAGGACACAAAGAGGTGTTGATTCAATCTTTGTCGTAGTTGATAGGTTTTCTAAGATGGCACATTTTATTCCATGCCAAAAGACCAGCAATGCGACTCACGTCACAAATTTGTTTTTCAAAGAGATTGTAAGACTTCATGGATTGTCGAGAAGCATAGTTTCGGACAGAGACTCAAAATTCCTAGGGCATTTCTGGAGAACCTTGTGGAAGAAGCTGGGGACTAATTTAATGTTTAGTTACGCTTATCATCCTTAGACAGATGGGCAGACAGAAGTGGTCAACAGAAGCCTAGGAGATTTGTTGAGGAGCTTGGTGACAGAGCACCATAGCAGTTGGGATAGCATATTACCACAAGCAGAGTTTGCTTACAATGATTCAGTGAATAGGAGCACAGGAAAAAGTCCATTCCAGATTATATATGGAATGAAACCAAGAGGGGTTTTTGAACTGAGGGATTCAGAACAGACTGATACTAGCAGTGCTAGTGCAGGGGAATTCGCTGAAGCGATGAAGGAACTTCACAGCCAGGTGAAGGAGCGGCTATTGAAGTCAAGCCAGGAGTACAAGCGCAGAGCAGATCAACATCGGAGACAACTTCAATTTGAAGTTGGTGATCTGGTTCTAACACATTTGAGGAAAGAAAGGTTCCCAAGGGGAACATACAACAAATTAAAAATGAAGAAAATTGGGCCATGCAGGGTCTTGAAGAAGATGGGACCGAATGCTTATGAAATTGAGTTATCAGAGGGCATTGGAATATCTCCGATATTTAATGTTTCGGATTTATATCCATATAAAGTTGATGAAGCAGGAGCAGAAGGTGATGATCATCCAGGGATCCAGTGGCAGAAGCAGATGCCAGTTGCAGAAAAACCACAGATGGAGCAGATACTGAATAAAAGAGTGGGCAAGAAAACCAGAAGGAAAGAATATTTTGAGTATTTGGTCAAATGGAAGGGACACCCAGTTGAATATGCCAGCTGGGAGACTGAAGCTGAGATTCGGAAGCATGGACATACCATGCAGGAGCTCATGGATAGGAGGCCATGCAATTTTTCAAGCGAGGGAGTATGATGCAGGAGCATCCCTCACGACAAGCAAAATTGACGTGGAAGCAGAAAGTCAGTTGGAAGACGGCCAACGCAATCTTTTGAATTTTTAAATTATCTCTTGAAGTTGATGCGCTGAATATAAACGATATCATTTAATTTAAGCGCCTTGGTAAAAATGTACTCATACCTCGAGCCATACGCTCTCGTCTGAGATAGACAGAGGCATTTATAGTAGTAGTTGAAGGTAGATAGAATTGAATTCTTAGATTAGATAGTTCTCGAAAGAAGAGGGAAAACCGAATATAGACACCCTCATTTGTATCATTGTAATTTAGTTCATTAAGCAACAGGATAAAGAAGAGTCTAGAGCATAGGAGAATAGCAGAGAGTTGTAGAAAACACCCATGTACAGATCTTGAATTAATAGAAGAAATTGATTCAAATTCATGGCTGTTGTGTTATTCTCTGTGTATGTGTGTGGAATGCTCTACTTATGAATATTTTTTCCTGTTATGTGTTTGTTATCATGCTATGTGTATGACTTCATGTGTTGAGATTGAAGTATGGGAGGAAGGGAGGTGAGTTACAATTGTTTCTCTTTGAGCAAGGATTCCTGCAAGGAGTGCAGTTGAGTCGTCCGCAAGGAGTGCGTTGACAAAAGGCTCGGGAGTTAAACTCTTTTCCTCAATTTTCTCAGAAGTGAACACGGTTTGTTAGAGTCGTGGAAGGAGTGCGCAGGCTAAAGAGAGTCTCAATCGTGACACTGAGTAGAAGTATTGAGGGACTGCTGCTAGGGCATACGCAGAGTCAAACGAAGCTCGAACAATTGAAGTGTTCGCAAGCTTGCCGCAAAGAGTGCGTGGAAGGAATCTCATTGAGGTTGAAGTAAATCGACAAAGCTCGGGAGGGATAGACCTCTGAGTCGCTAAAGATTCAGTGTAGACCAGTGTGATTTGAAGTCGGGAAGAAACGTCACAGGTTGGCGAAGCGGCAAAAGAATCTCGTGGAGAGATACTCTTTTCTATTTCGTGGATTAACCAAGGGACAACGAGCGGTCGAAATCTTTTGAAGAGATTTCGCGAAGTTTCGGGGATCGTCAGATCTTACAGACGTGCAGGGAGGTTACGACGAGAAGATCCCGAAGGTTTTGAAGCTCAAGAGAGGCGGAGTCATTGATTTCAGGGCCGCAGGAGCCGTCAGATCTACACGTGATATCGTGTATTGGGAAGTCGGGAGTTCGCTGGTTGAAAACCCAAGTATTGGGTACTCCAAGTCGTGAGTGGCGAAGTGGTGAGATATTTGGAGTCATCCATCTGAGGGGACAGGTGGCAGAGATCGGTGATCTCGCGAACTCGGGAGTTCGCAGGGTAAAGACCCAAGTAGTGGGTGTGCAAAGTCGCAAGGTGCGAGGGCGCGAGGCGACAAAGGAGCGAGAGGATCGTAGCCATCCATCTAAGGAGGACAGGTGGCGAGAGATTGACGGATCTCGCAAGCTCGGGAGCTCACAGGTTGAGAGTCTAACATTTGGGTACTCCAAGTCGCGAGGTCGCGAGGTAGCGAGAGGAGGATAGTCGTTGGATCCGTAGCACAGAAGGACCATTGGATCTGAGTGAGGGATCGTGTCTCGGACCCTCTCAAGAAAAAGATCGAGAATTTGGACACGGGTATCGCGAGGTTGTGAGATAGCGATATCCCGACAGCTGGAGAGCAGTGTGGGCCATAGTGGAGCGTGAGTGGAGTAAAGGTGGCACAAAGGGACGCTGAGTCACAAAGCACCGAGGAGTCGAGACTCATGTGGATGCCGAGCCGCGAAGTGCCGAGTAGCCGAGATTCTTGTGGACGCGTGGCAGAGCATAAGGTGGGACCGTGCATCTTGGGGACTCGAAGACTAGGAGGGTAAAAATTCGACGGTTCAACCGGTGAGGTTATGAGGTCGCGAAGTTGCGAAAGGCGCTAACAGTTAAGCCTAGCCCACGGTTGTATGTGGAAGGAGCTATAACCATATTGCCAACTCGGGTATCGCAAGATTTGAAAGGAAAAGTTGGAGGCTTGAGTTACGAACTCGCGAGACGCGAGATTTAGCGGATCTCCCGATGGTAAGGGGGAGACCTCGAAACAGATTTCTGTGGGTGCAGATCTCCCGATAGGGAGATAGAAGAACCTTCGAGTTCTTCGGGCCGAGAAGAAGAAGGTCCTATGCAAGGACGTGCCCGTGGGTGGCGCGACCCTGCGTCATTATCACAAAAACGAACATTGTTGTCAGTTGTCAGTTTATTTGAATGCTCATTGTTGTCAGTGTATTTGAATGTGCAATGGTTTTTACTCGAATTGTAATTATAAAGTTGCAACACCTTGCCAAAATACAAAATAAAAATTAGCGTTAAATCTATTTATTCGATTCTTTATGAGAACTTACATGATACTTGTCAACAATTCAAAGTTCAATGGATTTCAGGTTTTGTTGATGGACAATTGTTCAAATTATTCCCAATATCACCTCAATTGTTATTCATATTTTTCACATATTCTCACTTTAATTAATTTGGCAATGTCTGGCCTTTCTTAATTAATTTCGCAATGTCTACATTGGCCATTATTGTATAATTCATCAACGCTTTATGCATTTCAATACTTGAATAATTTTGAAATTCATCATAACTATCATGTCAAGTTGACAGAATGCCCAAGAAATAAAACTTCAATGTATATGCAACTCTAATTCTAAAGTTTCAATGTCCTCAATCAAGCATAACAGGTATGTTGAAATATGCAAAATTTGAATCACATTTTCGTTCTCTCAACCAACGAGATTGTTCAAGAAATTCCAATTAAAAAGGCCTACGCAACAAATAACCGAAATTCATAAATCCAAATAGATTGGCCATTAGAGATAATGACTTGCATGTATACTCATCTAGATATCTCTACAACTTCATACAATAATGAAAATTCCAATCCAAACACCAATTCTAAGTCAAAGCAATTCATAACATCCACATTCTTCTTAGCACATGCATGAGTGTTGTGTTATTGTTATATTTTTCTCGTTTCTTTGATAGGTGAAATGGCATATCAAATTAAATTTCAAAACAGTATATGATATACCTAGTTACTATAAGCTTCCTCCTTCCGTTGCAACGTAGACTTGATATATTTCTGCAAGTGGTTATATCTACAACACATGTTCTTGAACATAGACTTAGAGCTTTTTAATTCTTCATGTTGCCAATGTTTCCAATATTTTTAGTTTTTCAAATCTAAGTTCTTATTCTAAATCTCAACCAAACTAAGGCAAGGACTTGTTGCCTTTGCAACTCCCCTTGTTATAAAAAAGAAAAACATTATTAAAATATAAAATTACTTGATTCTTCATACCATTTAGGAGTACTTTCTAAATGTGGAAAATATTAATTTTACTGTGTATAAATTGTAAATTAATATAATATAAATATTCACTTTAAATAAAATATGGATTTAGTTTTTCCACTTTCGTGTCTTTTATTATAAAAGCAACATTATTAAAATATGAAATGACTTGTTTCTTCATATGATTTAGGAGTACTTTCTACTTTCTAAAAGTGGAAAATCTTAATTTTACTTTGTGTATAAATTGTAAATTAATATAATATAGATATTCATACAATCAAAAAGTTTTGAATTTATAATATATATATATATAGATATAGATATAGATATAGATATAGATTTATAATTTTTTATTCGACAAGTATTAATGTAAACTTTTCAAGATCACCATCTTTTTGTTGAGTTAAAAGATTAGAAAAATTGATAGTGTGACAAATATTTTGAAATTGAGATTTAATCTGGGTATAGGTTAGACAATTTAAGAAAGTGTTTTTCATCTTCAACCCTCTTAATGTCACATGAAATTATAAGAATTGACCAACTCTCGATTTCACTATAAAACTCATCACTTACTTACTTTTATATATATATATATATATATATATATATATATATATATATATATATAATTTCTAAATATATTTTTGAAAAACATCATTTATATTCACATCAAAAATAAAATATATATAAATTTTCATTTTTTTCAAATAATTTAATTTAATAATTTTTTATTAAAAAACAATTTACTATACTATTTATTCTACAAATTAAAAACAAATATTAATATTTTATAAAGTAAATATAAATATTCACTTTAATAGAGAAATAAGAAAAAATTTCATTTAAAATAAAAATAAACTTAATTTATTTCGAGTAATACAGATTTAATTTGTAAACGTGAACAAAATTTCCTACACAATCCTATATATATATATATATATTATAAATTAAATTTCAAACAAAGACTTTTAATTGGGAAATAAAATCCTATATATATTATAAATTAAATATAAATTAAATTTCAAACAAAATATTTTAATTGGGAAATATATGTTGTTGAGTGAAAAACATCTAAAAAATGAAACTTAACATAGGTATAAGCATGAATATTTAATTGTTTTTCTCAAAATATCATTCATATGATAAAGAAAAATAACATTATTGTTTATGCTATGCTAAAAACAATTAGAATAAAACTTTGTAATAATAAGAAAAGAAAAAAACAAATTGTTCAATGTAGAGTACAAGTTACCAAATAAATGAAATGTTGAATGGGAAGGTTAGCATTTGTCAGAAACTTGATAATTAGTATAATAAAGAAAAATAATATTGTTGTTTATTCTATAGTAAAAACAATTAGTATAAAATGTTGTAATAATAAACAAAAAAACAAATTGTTCAATGTGGAGTAATAGTTACTAAACAAATGAGGGGCAATATGTGCTGGGGAATCATCTTTGATTTTGATGGACAAAAGATCGTGGACTACTCCTGGGGACTAGAGAATGCCACTAATAATAAAACTGAAAGTCTTGCTATCTACATGGGGTTCCAAATCACACACTCAAGAAACATCCACAACCTTACCGTTCTTGGAGACTTTGAACTAATAATAAAGATCTCCTCGGCCAAACAAATTATTCCATCCAAATTTTTAGCAGCCTTCATTCCTGAGCTAAAACCTTGAAACAAAAATTCACCAAGATCCACTTCTTCCACATCCTTCGCTCTCACAACCAAAAAGATGATCCCTTAGCTAAATCAACAAACACTCTGGAACAAGACCAACTTTTCATTAATTAAATAGAATCCCATGCATGACTCTTCTAAGTCAAAGTAATTCATAACATCCACATTCTTCTTAGCGCATGCATGACCCTCGTGTTATTGTTATATTTTTCTCGTTTCTTTGATAGGCTAAATGACATATCAAATTAGCTTTCAAAATAGTATATGATATACCTCGTTAACATAGAATTGATATATTTTTGCAAGTAGTTATATCTACAACACATGCGTTGAACATAGACTTAGAGCTTTTTAATTCTTTATGTGGCCAATGTTTCCGATATTTTCAATTTTTCAAATCCAATTTCTTCTTATTCTAAATCTCAACCAAACAAAGACAAAGATTTGTTACCTTTGCAACTCCCATTGCTATAAAAAAAGAAACATTATTAAAATATGAATTGACTTGTTTCTTCACATCCTTAAAAACTCCCCTGGTTATAAAAAAGAAACATTATTAAAATATGAAATGACTTGTTTCTTCATACCATTTAGGAGAACTTTCTAAAAGTGGAAATCTTAATTTTATTTTGTGTATAAATTGTAAATTAATATAATATAAATATTCAGTTTAAATAAAATATGAATTTAGTTTTTCCACTTTGTTATTCCTACACAAAGGTGTCTCTTATTATAAAAAAGAAACATTATTAAAATATGAAATTACTTGTTTCTTCATATGATTTAGGAGTACTTTCTAAAAGTGGAAAATCTTAATTCTACTTTATGTATAAATTGTAAAGTAATATAATATAGATATTCAGTTTAAAGATACAATAAAAAAGTTTTGAACTTTACACATCTTTTATAAAAATCATATATATAATATGATTAAGTTTTATTAAGGTCAAATTGATTGATTATCCTAAAGTTATAAAAAGCATATATATAATATGATTAAGTTTTATTAAGGTCAAATTGATTGATTATCCTAAAGAAGGTAAGGGATTAGTTGTAAATATTTAAAATTGTGTTTTTGTATTTGAAAACTATTAATGTAAACTTTCCAAAATCACCATACTTTTGTTGAGTTAAAAGGTTAGGAAGATTGGTAGTGTTACAAATATTTTGAAATTAAGATTTAGTCTCAGTATAGGATGGACAATTTAAGAGAAAGTGTTTTTCATCTTCAACCCTCTTAATGTCACATAGAGTTATAGGAATTGACCAACTCTCAATTTCACTATAAAAATCATCACTTATATATATAGAGAGAGAAAGAAAAAGATATTTTTGAAAAACATAATTTCAAAAATAAAATATATACAAATTTTCATTTTTTTTAAATAATTTTATTTAATAAATTGATATTAAAAAACAATTTACTATAATATTTACTCTACAAATTAAAAATAAATATTAATATTTTATAAAATAAATATAAATATTCACTTTAATAGAAAAATAAGGAAAATTTTCCTTTAAAATAAAAAATGAACTTAATTTATTTCAAATAATACAGATTTAATTTGTCCAAGTGAACAAAATTTCATATATATATAAATTAAATTTCAAACAAAGACTTTCAATTCAGAAATATATGTTGTTTAGTGGAAAACATATGCTAAAAAATGAAGCTTAAGATAGATACAAGCATGAATATTTAATTGTGTTTCTCAAAAGATCATTCATATGATAAAGAAAAATAATATTATTGTTTATGCTATGCTAAAAACAATTAGCATAAAACTTTGTAATAATAAGCCAAAAAAACAAATTGTTCAATGAAGAGTAAAAGTTACCAAATAAATGAAATGTTGAATGGGAAGGTTAGCATATGTTAGAAGCTTGATAATTCATATGATAAAGAAAATTAATATTGTTGTTTATTCTATAGTAAAAACAATTAGTATAAAACGTTGTAATAATAAACAAAAAAACAAGTCCCCGAGGTGTAGGACAGTCGGTGACGGAGTGTGTTGTTAAGCCACTCTGTGATGTTAAAAAGTCACCGGTTCGAAACCTGCAGGGACAAAAAATCCAACCATGTTAAGGGTTGGTGTGGCTCAGGCCGGGTGCGATCCTCGGGTGATTTTGACGGCTTAGATGCCCTTGAGTCGTGGTTTCTCAAGCCACAGGTTAATCGCGTAGCCAACAGGTCTTGCACAAATTAACAAACAAAAATAAACAAAAAAACAAATTGTTCAATGTGGAGTAATAGTTACTAAACAAATGAGGGGTGATAGGTGCGGGGGGAATCATCTTTGATTCCGATGGACAAAAGATCGTGGACTACTCCTTGGGACTAGGGAATACCACTAATAATAAAGCGAGATGTCTTGCAATCTACATGGGGTTCCAAATCGCACACTCAAGAAACATCCATAACCTTATCATTCTTGGAGACTCTAAACTAATATTAAAGGATCTCCTCGTCCAAACAAATTATGCCATCCCAATTTCTAGCGGCCTTCATTCCCGAACTAAAACCTTGAAATGAAAATTCACCAAGATCCACTTCTTCCACATCCTTCACTCTTAGAACCAAAAGAAGATGATCCCTTAGATAAATCAACAAAGACTCTGGAACATGGCCAAATATTCATTAATCAAGTAGAATCCCATGCTTGGCTCCCTTAACTCCCACTACCTTATATGGTTTCCCAACTCTAATTTTGACCTAACCCTTCCCAACTATATTTTGGATCTAACCCTCTTCAAATCTCCCGACTACCCCTTCTCCCCTCTTCCCCTCTCCCCTTCATTCCCTCCCCCCTTCTGAGTCCCCCTCCTCATTGGACACCTCCATCCCCTCCCCCCCAGTTGGGCCCTTCCCGTCATCATGTGGCTTTATCCCCATGACCACATGCCTCACCCCTTCTCCCCCGTTCCATCTCCCCCACTTTATGTCCCTCATATTAAATTCTTGGGATCTCCTTCGTACCCATTGATACCCTTCCCAACTTCCATGGTGTCATTCTCCTTTCTCTTCTTTGCGAGAGATATCGTTGACTCATGGGAAGTTCATTCCTCCTGTATGCTCAAGTGCATGCACGCACTCTCCCTTCCGCAAATATGTCTAACTCTTCACTCTCTTTCAATAACTTTTATGCATTTCTCCAACGAACTCCAGGACATTGTGATTCTACACCCTCTTACCATCATGTGGCAGAGATCCATAGCCTTCTGGACTTGCACATCCTACATCTTTAAGGAATTGAGAGAGAAATTGTGTTCTCTACGAATGGATGTTAGGCGTGTAGAAGAAAGAATAGATACATGTCTCAGGGATTTTCAAAGGGAAAATTAGGGGCTGCAAAATGATATTTCCAATTTACAAAGCCAACTGCATCAACAAGAACTCAGGAATAATCAATAGCTTTCATTAGCTCTCCACAGGATCAATGGGAACTATAGGCATATTGTTGAAATGACTCAACAAATGGGAAATCCATTTGATCGCCCCCAGGACCCAACAAACTCCAATCAATCAATTGGCTCAAGGCTTCCCTCAAAATTTCACTCTGCAAAAAGAAATGAGCATCCTCTGGTACCTCCTACTTCTTCGGTGGATCCAACTCGGTCCAAACCAGGAGAAGGAAATCAACAAGAAGAAGAAAATCCAACAAATTTCCAGGAGGATTTGGAATCTTTTCACAATTTCTAGACAAGTTTTTTGATAAATTGTAAATTTTTATTAATTTTGTCTACATGCATATTCACTTTTACATGGAAAATCAGTAGTTCCTACGGGACCAGTTCCAATAGAACAATTAGATTGCATCAGTCAGATTTTTTTCTTGGAGAAGAACAGAGAATTCAATACTCTACTTTTTGTAATCTGTGAAAGCACAAATCTCTTTTTTAATATGAATTCCCAACTGTTTCTGTTAAAAAATATCGTTACTAAACAAATGAAATATTGAATGGGGAGGTTAGCATATGTGCGAAACAATGTAAAGTGTTTGGAGTAAAACCACTTAGCATAAAACTTTGTATAAGTAAACAAAGTGGTAAATTGTTCAATGTTACATATATACATATATATTAAAAATAAAATTTAATTATTAGTTGAATGAAAGTTCATTATACATTTAAAAACAATTTTAAATTTTTTTAATATATATATATATATATATATATATATATATATATATATATATATAATTTAATATACACACACATGATATATATATATATATCATGTGTGTGTATATATTATTAGTTTAAAAATATAAAAAGTTATAAATAAAGTTAATTATACATCATCAACAATAAAATTAAGGCATTGTCTATGTATTCTACGAAATGGTTTTTTTCGCCAAAATTTGATGACGTAAAACTATATGAAAACACTATTTTTTGTTGTTTAAAATCCATTTTGAATGCATAAATGGATTTAGAACGCCGAAAACCCCCTGGGGCACTCGGATTATACAAAAATAATCACTCAAATCCACTGATCTAACAAATTTCTCTCGGATTTCGAGCAAATGTCCCTGGAAAAAATTGTCGGAGAACCTTCATTTCATAGAACTTTTATCTTATGGATAAAATTAACAGTTAGAGAAATGATTATATGTAAAGTATGTCCACGTTAGAACTGAGTAAATCAAGGAATATCCCCTGCACGTCCATATATGAATATCGTTTGAAGTCTTGTGCGGATAATTGATATCACTCATCATCCCACACTTTTGTACTTCACAACCTCACACTTTTGATAGTTTACAAAATTATTTTTATTCTTATACCTAGCTAAAACAATAGTTTTAAACATATTTATCTATTGGAGAGTTATTTGTTGCACACATATATAGCCTCTGCACACCCACATGTAATCTCTAGTGTAATTTGAACCATTCTGCGGATTATTCATAACGACCATCCTCTTGCACTCCCGCACTTCACAACTCCTCAGGAACATTGATTCCATCGCACAGATTCTTACCAACAATCCAATTTGTTTGATAAGTCACTCATTTATGCCAATTTCATTTTTACACATTTTGAAGTCTTCGCAATGAAAAAAAATTGCATAAAATTTTTAAAAGGTAGGAAGAAAGGTAAATCGTTCAATGTCAAAGAAAACATTGTAAATAAATGAAGTGTTTGGCATATATGTCTTGGAGAAAGATATATTTTTGGCACACACATGTCATCCTCACAACCATATGTTTTGGTCATTTTCACAACATATGTGGCTTACAAATAAGACATTCAAAATGCTTCCATGCATATGATTAACTTATTTCATATGATTAACTTAAAAAATAATGTTGAATTGAATTTATTTCAACAAACAATTTTTATTATGAAAAACAACTAAAAACACATGTCATGGAACTTAGTAAAAGGGATTATTTAGAGATAAGATATAGAGGAAGAAATGTAACATGTATCAAAGTGGAACTGTGGAGGAAACAAAGAAAAGTGTGTGGATGTTACAATGTGAGGGAAACAATGTAAGGTGCACGCAACTTAGGTTTTACAGAAAGCAAATAATGTAGACTTTTCCCAAGGACAAAAGTTCCTTGTTCACAATGTTGAAATTAATAATAGTATATGGCAATATGGTTAATATTATACCTGCCTCTTTCACCAAATCTCACATAAGAAAATCTTCATATAGTGGAAGAGATGGAAATTCCAAAAGCAAAGGAAATTTTAAATTTTGAACTTAAAACAATTAATTCTAGAACTAAAAATTATGATCATGGTCAGAATTAAAACAAAACTTGATAATACAGAAGATTGGTTAAGTAAACATCGACAAGGAAATAAATTCTTGAGAAAGGAAATAGCACTATGTTAATTAGGTCTTACAATATGATACATAATTTACTAATCATTGCATAGATGCTAAAATATCATGTCACGGAATGGAAGTTTGTTTCTACATATGCACAGAAGAAGCTATTTCATTGAAAAATGATAAAGACTTTGAACGTAGAACAATCAAGTCCAGAACCATAAATTTTGATCATGTTGAGAATTAAAACAATACTTCACAATGCACCACATTGGTTAAGATATGATATAGATAAGATAAAATATAATATATCTAAGTAAAGTTAAGTGTATGTAAAATTGTTAGTAATGAAACACATATCAGTTAAAAATATTGATAAGAGGATAAAAGATAATATATATAAAGAAAGTTAAATCTCCGTTAAATTTTTAACAATGAAGTACATATCAAATAAATATATTAAGAAGAAGTGAAGTGTTTGACATATATATCTTGGGAAAATATATATCTTGGGAACATATATATCTTGGGAACACAAATATTGTTTGCATAGCCATACGTTTTGGGTGTCCGCGGAACATATGTGGCATACAACTAACAGATTCAAAATGCTTCTATGCATATGTTGAACTTAAAAATTATTGTTGAATTGAATTTATTTCAACTAATAGTGTTTATTACAAAGACAACTAAAAGCATAAGTCATAGAACTTAGTGAAACAAAGTATTTACGACTAAAGATACAAAGGAATAAAGGTAACATGTATTGAGGTGGATATGTGGAGGCAACAAAGAAAAGTGTGTGGACGTTACAATATGTGGGAAACAATGTAAAATGTGTGCAACTTAGGTTTTCAGGAAATAAAATAGGGTAGATTTGGCCCAATGACAAAGGTTCCTTGTTCACAATGTTGTAATTGATAATAGTATATGGCAATCTGGTTACTGGTATAAATGTCACTTTCACCAAATCTCACACAAGATCATCTGCATATAGCGGAAGAGATGGGTAGTCCAAACGAAAAGGAATTTTGAAACTTCGAACTTAAAACAACTAAATCCATAACTAAAAATTATGATCATGGTCAAAATTAAAATGAAACGTGAAAATATAGAAACTTGGTTAAGAAAACATATACAAGGAAAGAAATTCCTGAGAAAGGACCGGGTACTATGTTATTCATGTCTTAAAATATGATACAA